>LR778267.1:55412320-55438292 GCA_902810595.1 Coregonus sp. 'balchen' | reverse complement strand
TTAAAGGGGGACACAATCAATGTGAGCACCAACCAAATGTAAATATGCATAAATCATCAGATACATTTATAAGTGAATTGGAAAACATAAAGTACTAGGTTTTACCTGCATTAAGTACCAATTTCAGTTTAACCAACGTTTTCTGCAAAGCAACAAAGGCAGATTGCAGCTCCGAAAGAGCCTTGGGGGCAATAGCATTGTCACAACAATGTCATCGACATACAGGTGTATGTAAAACACAATTGCAGATAGACCAATATAATTTACATAGACAGTAAAAAGTACAGGACCTAAAATCGACCCCAGTTGGACACCTTTGGTAATACCAAGGAAAGTCGACTTTACACCATCAGAAAATACACATTGTGTCCTGTCTGTAGTTTTTAAACCAATTACGTGCCGCCTGATCCAGGCCAATAGCAGCACAGTGTTTGACCACATCCTTAAAAACCAGTGATGCTGCCGAGATGTTGCTATGCCCAGGTCTAAAAGATAGAAACACAAAACGTTTTCTAATATAAACAAATTCAAATAGTAAAACAATAAATAATAATAATAATATTGGAGCGCTGTGTTGGGAGCGCTGTGTTGGGAGCCCTGTGTTGGGAGCCCTGTGTTGGGAGCCCTGTGTTGGGAGCGCTGTGTTGGGAGCCTGTGTTGGGAGCCCTGTGTTGGGAGCCCTGTTAGAATATTACAAATAACATAACAAGTAAAGGGGTCACTGATTCTCCAGGTTCAGAGATTCCTTTCTAGAGATCCATCACTTGAAGCTCATATTGTGGACTATCTCTCTCTAACTGTGGTGAAAACACTCTCCTACACAGAACCACTGAGTATTCATTTAGGACAGACAACCTACAGTAGCTGCTTTCAAAACCCTTTTCTCATTCTCCTTGTTGGACCATGGAGCACTTTGAAGTGAAGGCCAGAGAGTGAGGGAGAGAGGGCTTTGTATTTTTTCCTGATTTTATTTAATTTTATTTTTTTACCAGCTTCAACTTAGATGCTCAGTGTGTTCTACTTCCAGGGAGACTGTCGAGAGAGAGAGATAGAAATAAAGAGAGCAAGAAGAGAGAGAGAGAGAGAGAGAGAGAGAGAGAGAGACGATGAGGAGAGAGGTGAGATGAGATAGAGAAGAAGAGCAGACTAAGGAGAGAGTAGCCCGAAATCGACGAGAGGAGAAGACTGAGATGAGAGATCATGAATAGATATCTAGAAGAATATTTAATAACAGATATAGATAGATACATCTATATATCGTCTCACTGCTCAGGCGCTCTCTTCGTCCTGCTATAGTCTATCGCCATCGCGAGGCTGTTCTCTTCTCCCATCTCTTGGCATTTTCACTGTTTTTACTATTATACCATCTTCTGTTAGACTATAATATCACTACAGTTCAAAGTTTTAGAATACCTACTCATTCAGGGTTTTTCTTATTTGTACTATTTTCTACATTGTAGAATAATAAAACTATGAAATAACACATATGGAATCATGTAGTAACCAAAAAGTGTTGAACAGATCAAATATATGTTATATAATAGCATTTGCCTTGATGACAGCTTTGTACACTCTTGGCATTCTCTCAACCCGCTTCACCTGGAATTATTTTCCAACAGTCTTGAAGGAGTTCCCACTTATGCTGAGCCACTTGTTTCGCTGCTTTTTCCTTCACTCTGGCGGTCCGACTCGTCCCAAACCATCTCAAATTGGTTGAGGTCGGGGATTGTGGAGGCCATGTCCATCTGATTGCAGCACTCAATCACTCTCCTTCTTGGTCAAATAGCCCTTACACAGCCTGGGGGTGTGTTGGGTCATTGTCCTGTTGAAAAACAAATGATAGTCCCACTAAGCCCAAACCAGATGGGATGGTGAAACACCAGTCCCACCAAGACACTTAGAGAAACACCAGTCCACCAAGACACTTAGAGAAACACCAGTCCACCAAGACACTTAGAGAAACACCAGTCCACCAAGACACTTAGAGAAACACCAGAACGAGACCAGTCCACCAAGACACTTAGAGAAACACCAGTCCACCAAGACACTTAGAGAAACACCAGTCCACCAAGACACTTAGAGAAACACCAGTCCACCAAGACACTTAGAGAAACACCAGTCCACCAAGACACTTAGAGAAACACCAGTCCACCAAGACACTTAGAGAAACACCAGTCCACCAAGACACTTAGAGAAACACCATCCACCAGACCTTAGAAACACCAGTCCCACCAAGACACTTATAGAAACACCAGTCCACCCAAACACTTAGAAAACACCAGTCCACCAAGACACTTAGAGAAACACCAGTCCCCAAGACACTTAGAGAAACACCAGTCCCACCAAGACACTTAGAGAAACACCAGTCCACCAAGACACTTAGAGAAACACCAGTCCACCAAGACACTTAGAGAAACACCACAGACCATCCACCAAGACCACTTAGAGAAACACCAGTCCACCAAACACTTAGAGAACCACAGTCCACCAAACCTTAGAGAAACCACCAGTCCACCAAGACACTTAGAGAAACACCACCACACAGAAACACTTAAAACACCAGCACACCAGTCACAAGACACTTAGAGAACACCAACACCCAGTCCACCAAGACACTTAGAGAAACCCATCCACCAAGACACTTAGAAAAAAACACCAGTCCACCAAACACTTAGAGAACACCAGTCCACCAAGACACTTAGAGAAACACCATCCACCAAGACACTTAGAGAAACCCAGTCCACCAAGACACTTAGAGAAACACCAGCAACCGAAGACCAGAACACCATCCACCAAGACACTTAGAGAAACACACCAGTCCACCAAGACACTTAGAGAACACACCAGCCCCAACACTTAGAGAAACACCAGTCCACCAAGAAACACTAGTAGAGAAACCACCAGTCCACCAAGACACTTAGAGAAACACCAGTCCACCAAGACACTAGAGAGAACACCAGTCCACCAACAACCTTAGAAACACCAGTCCACCAAGACACTTAAGAAACACCACGTCCACCAAACACTTAGAGAAACACCAGTCCACCAAGACACTTAGAGAAACACCAGTCCACCAAGACACTATAGAAACACCAGTCCACCAAGACACTTAGAGAAACACCGTCCACCAAGACCCTTAGAAAACACCAACCAGACCTTCCACCAAGACACTTAGAGAAACACCAGTCCACCAAGACACTTAGAGAAACAACCAGTCCACCAAGACACTTAGAGAAACACCAGTCCACCAAGACACTTAGAGAACACCAGAACGAACCAGTCCACCAAGACACTTAAGAAACAACCAGTCCACCAAGACACTTAAGAAACACCAGTCCACCAGACACTTAGAGAAACACCAGTCCACCAAGACACTTAGAGAACACCAGTCCACCAAGACACTTAGAGAAACACCAGTCCACCAAGACACTTAGAGAACACCAGTCCCACCAAGACACTTAGAGAAACACCAGTCCACCAAGACACTAGAGAAACACACGCCAGTCCACCAAGACACTTAGAGAAACCACCCCAAGAACAGACCAGTCCCACCAAGACACTTAGAGAAACACCAGTCCACCAAGACACTTAGAACGAAAACACCAGTCCACCAAGACACTTAGAGAAACACCAGTCCACCAAGACACTTAGAAAAAAACACCAGTCCACCCAAGACACTTAGAGAAACACCAGTTCCACCAAGACACTTAGAGAAACACCAGTCCACCAAGACACTTAGAGAAACACCAGTCCACCAAGACACTTAGAGAAACACCAGAACGAGACCAGTCCACCAAGACACTTAGAGAAACACCAGAACGAGACCAGTCCACCAAGACACTTAGAGAAACACCAGTCCACCAAGACACTTAGAGAAACAACACCCATCCACCAAGACACTTAGAGAACACCAGTCCACCAAGACACTTAGAGAAACACCAGTCCACCAAACACTTAGAGAAACACCAGTCCACCAAGACACTTAGAGAACACCAGCACCAGACACTTAGAGAAAACCCAGGTCCACCAAGGACACTTAGAGAAACAACCAGTCCACCAAGACACTTAGAGAAACACCAGTCCACCAAGACACTTAAGAAACACCAGTCCACCAAGACACTTAGAGAAACCACCCAGTCACCAAGACACTTAGAGAAAACACCAGAACGAGACCAGTCCACCAAGACACTTGAGAAACACCAGTCCACCAAGACACTTAGAGAAACACCAGTCCCCCAAGACACTTAGAGAAACACACCGTCCACCAAGACACTTAGAGAACACCAGTCCACCAAGACACTTAGAGAAACAACCAGTCCACCAAGACACTTAGAGAAACACCAGTCCACCAAGACACTTAGAGAACACCCAGTCCACCCAAGACACTAGATAAACACCAGTCCACCAGACACTTAGAGAAACACCAGTCCACCAAGACACTTAGAGAACACACCAGTCCACCAAGACACTTAGAGAAACACCATCCACCAAGACACTTAGAGAAACACCAGCCACCAAGACACTTAGAGAACCCCAGTCCCACCAAGACACTTAGAGAAACACAGTCCACCAAGACACTTAGAGAAACACCAGTCCACCAAGACACTTGAGAAACCAACGACAGTCCACCAAGACTTAGAGAAACACCAGTCCACCAAGACACTTAGAGAAACCAACCAGTCCACCAAGACACTTAGAGAAACAACCAGTCCACCAAGACACTTAGAGAAACACCAGTTCCACCAAGACACTTAGAGAAACCAACACCAGTCCACCAAGACACTTAGAGAAACACCAGTCCACCAAGACCACTTAGAGAAACACCAGTCCACCAAGACACTTAAGAAACACCCAGTCCACCAAGACACTTAGAGAAACACCAGTCCACCAAGACACTTAGAGAACACCAGTCCACCCAAGACACTTAGAGAAAACCAGTCCACCAGACACTTAGAAACACCAGTCCCACCAACCTTAGAGAAACACCAGTCCACCAGACACTTAGGAAACACCAGTCCACCAGACACTTAGAGAAACACCAGTCCACCAAGACACTTAGAGAAACACCAGAACGAGACCAGTCCACCAAGACACTTAGAGAAACACCAGTCCACCAAGACACTTAGAGAAACACCAGTCCACCAAGACACTTAGAGAAACACCAGTCCACCAAGACACTTAGAGAAACACCAGTCCACCAAGACACTTAGAGAAACACCAGTCCACCAAGACACTTAGAGAACACCAGTCCACCAAACACTTAGAGAACACCAGTCCACCAAGACACTTAGAGAAACACCAGTCCACCAAGACACTTAGAGAAACACCAGTCCACCAAGACACTTAGAGAAACACCAGTCCACCAAGACACTTAGAGAAACACCAGTCCACCAAGACACTTAGAGAAACACCAGTCCACCAAGACACTTAGAGAAACAAACAGTCACCAAGACCACAAGGAACCACTAGGAAACCAGTCCACCAAGACACTTAGAGAAACACCAGTCCACCAAGACACTTAGAGAAACACCAGTCCACCAAGACACTTAGAGAAACACCAGTCCACCAAGACACTTAGAGAAACACCAGTCCACCAAGACACTTAGAGAAACACCAGTCCACCAAGACACTTAGAGAAACACCAGTCCACCAAGACACTTAGAGAAACACCAGTCCACCAAGACACTTAGAGAAACACCAGAACGAGACCAGTCCACCAACTGCCTAGCTATTAATAATAGTATTAGTAGGAAGCGACAGTATTTGAACTAGCTAGCTAGCTAACGTTAGCTAACTGAGCACTTAGTTGTCCTGCCATTCTCATTGATTTTAATCAAAACATTTCTTCACCAGGTGATGACCCATTCAAGGACGTTGCTGTGAGCTTCCATCTGTCCATGTTATCCTGAATTCATTTTAAGGTATGTGGGTGAATTCAGATAATGTCAGTCTGTCACTGTAGTTCATATTAGGACTAGCAACATTAACAAGGTATCATGGTCATTTACACAATACATTATTGCTTAGGCAGGTTTTTTTTCAATAGTAGCATGCCCGCTATTTGACGGTCAGCATTTCCTTCCTCCTGGGCGGCAGGTAGCTTAGTGGTTAAGAGCGTTGTGCCAGTAACCGAAAGGTCGCTGGTTCTAATACCCGAGCAGACTACGTGAAAAATCAGTCGATGTGCCCTTGAGCAAGGCACTTAACCCTAATTGCTCCTGTAAGTCACTCTGGATAAGAGCGTCTGCTAAATGACCAAAAAAAATAAAATAAAATAAATAAATAAAAATATGACATGTAAGACCTGCGACTTTGTCTTGTCCAAACAAACTGAACTTCTGAAGAACTGTAGGCTGAGGCAGGGACGTAGTCAGTCACCGCCTTGGGTCGATGAACATTGTCTTAGTTCCTTCAAACATGGAGTACCCTCAAGTCACATTTGTCAGTTGGATGTTGTCCGGACCAGTCAGTAAGACGAGGAGAGGTCTTCTCTTTTAGACGTGAAGCAACTCTCGCAGTTTTCTCAACTGAAAACAATGACTTTGAACATCCATCCTAAGAGACAGGAAACTGTCCTCTGTGTGGTTTTATGAAACCTTTGCATCTCTTAGGGGCCGAAAACACAATCTTCATAGTCTGTAGGACTTTAGAACTGGAATCTTGCGAAAATATTTTTGACCTGTCAAATACCCAAGATAAAGATGTAGTCAAATGTAATTGTGCAGAAGATAGGCCACCTTTTCCTGAAATTGGAGAGTATTTACAATGTGTCTAATAAGTGTATCAATGAGGTGGTGGAGGAGCTGAAGTTCACATCATGCTCAGTGTCAGGTCCAGTCCATAAGAGACATTGTTAATCCCTGTTTAAGGAAACATGGCTGTGTTGTTGATGATTCCATAATCTCAGATTTGGTTAAAGACGTCACAAACCCAATAAGCTCAGCCTTGGGGGGCGGATGGACCCCTTGCCACACCGTACAAGAGAAAGGAATTTTTTTTAAGACAATATTTTCTGTAGTTGAGCCTGTAGAATATATACTTGATGCAAAAGGAAGGAAGAAGCTTCCAGTGTGTTCCTGTTCTTCAGTCACTGTTACAAGTCTTAAAGCAATAAGGATATTGAGAAGAAAGCTATAAAAGGTTCTCAAAGTAGGCATATGGGTGTGTCTCTGTACAAGTCATTTTATAATGGCACACATTTCAAAGAAAACAAGGGTTTATCAGGAGATGAACTAACTAACATTTTCTTTACTTCTCTATGTTGATGACTTTGAAGTGTGCAATCCCCCTTGGAGCATCCCCGCAAAAAAAAAGCACAAAATCACAGCAGTCTATTTTGGTGTTGGCGAATGTGTCCTCACAGTTTAGGTCTACACTGACATCTATTTACTTAGCCTCTTCTCTGCGAGGCTGTTGATGTGAAGAAATGTAGATATGACAAGGTGGTAGAGACACTTTTAAAGGACCTTTGCGCAATTGGAGGAGGAAGGACTTTTTTAATTCCTGCGCTGGGAAAGATCCTTAACACTACTGTCTTTGTGTCAAGGTACCAAAGACAGTACCAAAGACAGTAGTGTAAAAGGGCACTGTTCTTAGCGTGGCAGCAGATCATCTTGGAGCCCACTCCATTGGTGGATTTGTGGAACGTTTTTAGCGCATCACATATCTGCGGGTTCTGTTTTTTTTTGGGGGGGGGGGAGCTTTCTGTGCTTTTGTGGTCCTCTGTAGCTCAGCTGGTAGAGCACGACGCTTGTAACGCCAGGGTAGTGGGTTCGATCCCCGGGACCACCCATACACAAAAATGTATGCGCGCATGACTGTAAGTCGCTTTGGATAAAAGCGTCTGCTAAATGGCATATCATCATCATCATCATCACAGGAAGTAAGATCTGTAGCATTCCAACCCATTACAAAACAGAAACATTCTGAACATGTTCAAACACTTTAACACATTGTGAAATGTTTTTCATGTGTTGTCTGGCTATTTACCAGATGTGCTTTATGACTTTTTTTGAGGGAATCTTGCCTCTGGAGTTGGCATTGTGCTTAAATGTTTTAATCAAGAATAAATGTTTTGACTCTGTTGGAACTTAACAATCTAATCAAACAGTTCCCATATAAGTGGAATGATAAAACTGACTGCCCACAATCAGTTCCACTGAACTTTTCCACTCGAAGGAGCGTTGAAGGAAACACTCATGAAAACTGATGCTTATTGTGTCTGCTTCCATTCATAATCGGAACAAAAATACCTGAAGGCGAACCATCATGGCAGATAAAAAATAAAAAATAAAAATAAATAATATTGGACCTCAAAGATATTGTTGAACTTGTGGTTGCCCCACTTCACACAGAGGAGACTATTTGGTACCTTGACACAAAGATATCTGAGCACAGGCATAGATTCTTGGAAGTTTTCCCTCAGGAAAGACTTATCCCGAACCATCATTTAATTGAACACTCCCCACAACTGATAAAGGCATTTGGACCCCTTGCAGCTTTGTGGTCTATGCGCCTCGAAGCTAAACACAGCTTTTTTAAGCTAATTGTTCGACAGACCAACAGCTTTCAAACATTTTACTCTCTCTTTCAGCTAAGCATCAACTAATGCTTGCGCACTATCTGTATGACACAGATGTTGTCAAACCTGCCCCCTCTGTCACAAAGCTGTCCACAGTGGTGTCACACTCTGGCTCCGGGACTGTGTTAGAGCCAGGGTGTATTTCATTTGGTGGTGTTGGGTTGGGTGAGTTTCATTTGTTTGTGTTTTTTGGTGATTGGTTAATGACTCCCAATCGGAGGTAACGAGTGTCAGCTGTCGGCTCGTTATCTCTGATTGGGAGCCATATTTATTTCTGTATGTTTTCCTGTGGGGTTTGTGGGTTATTGTTCCGTTTCTGTCAGTTTAGCAGAGGACTTCACGAATCGTCGTTTGTTTTGTATTTACGTGCTTTACTCTATTAAAGTTATCATGTTCACTCAACGCGCTGCGCTTTGGTCCGTTCATTCATCAGACGATCGTGACAGAATAACCCACCATAAAAGGACCAAGCAGCGCGTCCAGGAGCAAAGGGTCTGGACATGGAAGGAACTGTTGGACGGTAAAGGGTCCTGGACTTGGGAGGAGATCCTGGAGGGTATGGATCGCCGTCCATGGAGCGAGACGGTGGAGAGGCGACGGCGAGAGGAGCAACGGCGTCGGCAGAGCCAACGTCGGAAGGACGAGAGGCAACCCCAAGAAATTTTTGGGGGGGGGCACATGGCTTGGGTGACTGAGCAGCAGGAGGCTGCCACAAGGCAGATGCAGAAGGCTACCAGGTTAAGGGGGCTGACGGAGGCAGAGAAGGGACGGATTCAGGAGGCTACCAGGTTAAGGGGGCTACTGGGTAAAGCAGGGAAGGAAGGTGTAGAGGCTCGGCGAGAGGTACTGGGGTGTGTAACCAGTCCGGTCCGGCCCGTTCCTAATCCCGAGGTACAGCCAGTAGTGTGTGTTCCCCGTACGGTACGGCCTGTTCCGGCCCCTCGCACTAAGTGTACGGTGCGCGTCGCCAGCCCGGTTCGGCCTGTTCCTGCCACCCGCACCAAGTGTACGGTGCGCGTCGCCAGCCCAGCCCGGCCTGTTCCTGAGCCTCATACGAAGTGTACGGTGCGCGTCGCCAGCCCAGCCCGGCCTGTTCCTACTCCACGCACCAGGGATACGGTGCGCTTCGCCAGCCCGGCCCGGCCTGTTCCGGCCACTCGCACCAGGGATACGGTGCGCGTCGCCAGCCCAGCCCGGCCTGTTCCTGCTCTCCGCACTAGGCGAGAGGTGAGTCCCCAGGGTCCAGCATGCCCTGTTCCGGCTCCCCGCACTAGGCGTTATGGGAGTCCCCAGGGTCCAGCATGCCCTGTTCCGACTCCCCGCACTAGACCTGAGATGCGTGTCCTCAGCCCGGTACCTCCAGTTCCGGCACCACGCATCAGGCCTACGGTGCGTCCCCAGGGTCCAGCATGCCCTGTTGCTGCTTCCCGCACTAGCCCTGAGATGCGTGTCCTCAGCCCGGTACCTCCAGTTCCGGCACCACGCATCAGGCCTACGGTGCGTCCCCAGGGTCCAGCATGCCCTGTTGCTTCTCCCCGCACTAGCCCTGAGATGCGTGTCCTCAGCCCGGTACCTCCTGTTCCGGCACCACGCACCAGGCCTACGATGCGCCTCAGACGGCCAGAGTCTGCCGTCTGCCCAACGGGGCCTGAACTGTCCGTCTGCCCAACGCCGTCTGAACTGCCCGTCTGCCCAACGGGTCCTGAACTGTCCGTCTGCCCAACGCCGTCTGAACTGCCCGTCTGCCCAACGCCGTCTGAACTGTCCGTCTGCCAAGCGCCGCAGGAACTGCCCGTCTGTACTGAGCCTGCAAAGCCGCCCGTCTGCCATGAGCCTTCAGAGCCGTCCGCCAGACCGGAGCCGCTAGAGCTCTCCGCCAGACAGGAGCAGCCAGAGCCTTCCGCCAGACAGGATCAGCCAGAGCCTTCCGCCAGACAGGATCAGCCAGAGCCTTCCGCCAGACAGGATCAGCCAGAGCCTTCCGCCAGACAGGATCAGCCAGAGCCTTCCGCCAGACAGGATCAGCCAGAGCCTTCCGCCAGACAGGATCAGCCAGAGCCGTCCGCCAGCCAGGATCCGCCAGAGCCGTCCAGCCAGGATCCGCCAGAGCCGTCCAGCCAGGATCCGCCAGAGCCAGCCAGCCAGGATCCGCCATTCAGTCCGGTGCTGCACCTTAGTCAGGTACTGTCCCTTAGTCCGGTGCTGCCCCTTAGTCCGGTGCCGCCCCTTAACCCAGTGGGGTGTAGTTGGGGGGTGGTAATGTGTAGGAGGCAAATTAAGTGGGTAATGACTATGGTGGGGTGGGGATCACGACCAGCGCCAGAGCCGCCTCCGTGGAGTAACACCCACCCAGCCCTCCCCATTTTTGGGTTAGGCGCGGTCGGAGTCCGCGCCTTTGGGGGGGGGTACTGTCACACTCTGGCTCCGGGACTGTGTTAGAGCCAGGGTGTATTTCATTTGGTGGTGTTGGGTTGGGTGAGTTTCATTTGTTTGTGTTTTTTGGTGATTGGTTAATGACTCCCAATCGGAGGTAACGAGTGTCAGCTGTCGGCTCGTTATCTCTGATTGGGAGCCATATTTATTTCTGTATGTTTTCCTGTGGGGTTTGTGGGTTATTGTTCCGTTTCTGTCAGTTTAGCAGAGGACTTCACGAATCGTCGTTTGTTTTGTATTTACGTGCTTTACTCTATTAAAGTTATCATGTTCACTCAACGCGCTGCGCTTTGGTCCGTTCATTCATCAGACGATCGTGACAAGTGGCTTTAGAAGTGTTCAAGTACGACATAAAGGAAGCAGTGTGAAGAACATTTCCAGGTGAGACGTGTGTTCAGTTGGCAAACACAATTTCCTGCAACGGTACCAATTACTCTGTCGGAATGATCTTGGCCCACGGGTCCACTGGAGGACTACCGGACTTTGTAGAAATACTTCTAATGATCATTGTTCATGGCAAACTTGCCAGAATGCGTGGTACAATGAGCACCTTAGGGGTTTTCAACTGGAAGTCCATAAGGAAGGTTAAAGTCCTTGAGCAAAATGAATTGGCAGACATCTACCCATTAGCAGCGTACACTGTTGGGCCAAAGCGTACGGTCACCCTGAAGCGTCACATATGTCTACCGTATTAGGTAACGTTATTCTAATATTAACTGACATGATTGGAACATGTTAATTGTACAAGCCATGCATTTAAACTTTTGATGTTACCCTGAAGGTCTATTCCACCCATTATACAACATCCTGGGTTGAAACACACTACATTGGTCATACAACTGTTTTAGATGTATATTTTGCATATCATTTAAATGTTTATACGGAGTCTTGGAAATGTTTTTTCAAAATAAGAGGTCTAATATTGAACTATTAAGCAGCACTTTACTTGTGATTGAATGGGATACCGATACACCTTTTTTTGTATTGAGAATTGCCAATATGATATCTAACATGCCTTTTATATTTTTGTTACAGGATCTCTTTATTTATACAACAGAAATGTCTGGCAGACAAGCGTGTCATGTTGTAAAACGGCAGCCATCTTCTCCGGCGCCACATGTTGGAGAACCCTGATATTCAGAAGCTTGTATTGCCCAATGGAATACCTGCTACTGTCGCCCAACTTACCTCAATTGTGCCAGAGACCTTTCAGCTTGAAAGGGATGTTAGTCTACAGTACATGGACAGTGAATTTGGAGATCAGTGTTTCTCCTTGATGGATACTGATGACATTAAGGACAAAGACACAGTCAAAGTCTTCTCCTCTGGGTCCCGTGACGCTGTGATATTGTCCTCTCCAGAGAGCACCTCATCCCAACGTTTACATCCTTGGCCATCTCAGTTTGAAATTCCTGGCTTTGCTTACGACACAGAGCAGCATGCAGAAAGGATGGAACACTACTCAACAGTCCGGGTGTGAAGTCCGACATCCTGGAGAGACTGTCTGAAAGTATATTCCAGTTTACAGCCTATCTTTCAAGTCTACAGTATATTCCAGTTTACAGCCTATCCTTCAAGTCTACAGTATATTCCAGTTTACAGCCTATCCTTCAAGTCTACAGTCTATTCCAGTTTACAGCCTATCCTTCAAGTCTACAGTATATTCCAGTTTACAGCCTATCCTTCAAGTCTACAGTATATTCCAGTTTACAGCCTATCCTTCAAGTCTACAGTCTATTCCAGTTTACAGCCTATCCTTCAAGTCTACAGTCTATTCCAGTTTATAGCCTATCCTTCAAGTCTACAGTACATTCCAGTTTACAGCCTATCCTTCAAGTCTACAGTATATTCCAGTTTACAGCCTATCCTTCAAGTCTACAGTATATTCCAGTTTACAGCCTATCCTTCAAGTCTACAGTATATTCCAGTTTACAGCCTATCCTTCAAGTCTACAGTATATTCCAGTTTACAGCCTATCATTCAAGTCTACAGTATATTCCAGTTTACAGCCTATCCTTCAAGTCTACAGTATATTCCAGTTTACTGTCACGATCGTCAAACACAGTGGACCAAGGCGCAGCGTGATATGCGAACATACTTTTATTTATATTCACCCACACGAACAAAACCACAAAACGATACGTGAAGTCCTTGGTTTACAACACAAAACCAACACGGAACAAGATCCCACAAAACACTGTGGAAAACAGGCTGCCTAAGTATGGTTCCCAATTAGAGACAACAAGCAACAGCTGACACTCGTTGCCTCTGATTGAGAACCACCCCGGCCAACACAGAAACACATGAGCTAGATACAGAACCTAGAACACAAACACAATGAAACAACACACCCTGGCTCAACATAACAGAGTCCCAGAGCCAGGGCGTGACATTTACAGCCTATCCTTCAAGTCTACAGTATATTCCAGTTTACAGCCTATCCTTCAAGTCTACAGTATATTCCAGTTTACAGCCTATCCTTCAAGTCTACAGTATATTCCAGTTTACAGCCTATCCTTCAAGTCTACAGTATATTCCAGTTTACAGCCTATCCTTCCTCCTGCCAAGTTGCAGAAGCCTTGGTAGCAAAGCACCCGTACCTTAAGGATCCTGGGTCCTTGTCAGTCATATCTGGGTGGCAATGCAGCCTGAAGTAAAAGATGGGCAATTACAGATCAAAACTGAGAGGAAACGGATGCCCAGAGCCGTATGTGAACTCTATGAAGAGAAAACCAACAGAAGGAAGAACTCTGGCCAAGAACGGAAAAAAGCCACAAAAAAAAGCAGAAGAAGACAGAGGTAAATGACCTCCCGCCCCATCCCATTGGTGAGACAGAAGAGAAACCAGAGAAGGCGAGAGTAGCGCTATTCAGCAAAGTACAAAAACGAGACAACAGCAACAGTGTGAGTGAAAAAATGGCCGACCTTCTCACATAGAAGACAAGATGTCATGCAGAGCCCTCCTGTGAGTGTCTTCAAAGAAAGATGGCCGGCCCTGTTCCAGCCTGCTCAGGTACAGTTTCAGTTGAATTATAATGAATGTAAAGATTGATGATGATTCTTTGTTGTCTTGACTTCAGGTACGTATCACAGCCTCAGTAACAATGAAGGAATAGAAGGTAAAGGTTATTTAAATTTTTTCATAGCTTTATTTATTTAGGTATGTCATTTATCCCTCTACTCTCTCCTCCCTCAGCTTACAGCTTGATTTCCTGGATCTAGTTGACCTCGTCTACGTACATTTACTTAGTTTTTAACTTCTCAGGATGCTGACGACAACATCGTCCGAGAGGACCTCGCTCAGCACGTGCTGAAGGTGTACGTGGTGAGAGATGGGGATCCAGAGCACGGGATCTGCATTGAAGGAGCCACGGTCCTGGCTGGTATTCCCAGTGTTGCACAGGCATATATCTTGCTTATGGGCCTTATCTATTGCTTAAAGGTTACAAAGGGCCAATCCCAAATCGTCCCCTAAACCCTAAACACTTGTGAACATCTGAGAGGATTTGATTGGTATACAAAATATGGTGTAAGAACCACCTAGGGAGGCAAGGTGGTGACTTGGTATTGGTCTGGTTTGGGTGGTGACTTGGTATTGGTCTGGTTTGGATGGTGACTTGGTATTGGTCTGGTTTGGGTGGTGACTTGGTATTGGTCTGGTTTGGGTGGTGACTTGGTATTGGTCTGGTTTGGGTGGTGACTTGGTATTGGTCTGGTTTGGGTGGTGACTTGGTATTGGTCTGGTTTGGGTGGTGACTTGGTATTGGTCTGGTTTGGGTGGTGACTTGGTATTGGTCTGGTTTGGGTGGTGACTTGGTATTGGTCTGGTTTGGGAGTGACTTGGTATTGGTCTGGTTTGGGAGTGACTTGGTATTGGTCTGGTTTGGGAGTGACTTGGTATTGGTCTGGTTTGGGTGGTGACTTGGTATTGGTCTGGTTTGGGTGGTGACTTGGTATTGGTCATGTTTGGGTGGTGACTTGGTATTGGGCTGGTTTGGGTGGTGACTTGGTATTGGACCTAACTTTGCCTGCTCACATTTGTTTAAAATCACATGATGAACATTATTGTAACATCAGTTTCCAGTTCATTAAAAACACTCATATTGTTTTTACTATAAAACATGACGTTTTCAAATATGTTGAAGTTGGGAAGCTGCTTGAGGACAAGAGGTTGAAAAGTGATGACATGTCCCTGTTGTTGACTTAGCCACTGAAACGTCATTATTTTGCCAGTTGTTTTCTGTTGCAGAAACACATTGCACTTCAAATAAAAAAGTAAGCAATAAAACAGTTTGAGCTTCTACTTCTAAAAATCCACCTTTCCAGAAATAAGTCTCTCAGTGTTGCCGCTTGCTACAGACCCCCCTCAGCCCCCAGCTGTGCCCTGGACACCATATGTGAATTGATTGCCCCCCATTTATCCTCAGAGTTCGTACTGCTCGTACTGCTTGGTGACCTAAATTGGAATATGCTTAACACCCCGGCCGTCCTACAATCTAAACTAGATGCCCTCAATCTCACACAAATGATCAACGAACCTACCAGGTACAACCCTAAATCCGTAAACATGGGCACCCTCATAGATATCATCCTGACTAACTTACCCTCTAAATACACCTCCTCTGTCTTCAACCAGGATCTCAGCGATCACTGCCTTATTGCCTGCATCCGTAATGGGTCCGCGGTCAAACGACCACCCCTCATCACTGTCAAACGCTCCCTAAAACACTTTAACGAGCAGGCCTACCTAATTGACCTGGCCCAGGTATCCTGGATGGATATAGATCTCATTCCGTCAGTAGAGGATGCCTGGTTGTTCTTTAAAAGTAATTTCTTCTCAATCTTAAATAAACATGCCCCATTCAAAAAATACAGAACTAAGAACAGATATAGCCCCTGGTTCTCCTCAGACTTGACTGCCCTTGACCACCACAAAAACATCCTGTGGTGTACTGCATTAGCATCAAATAGCCCCCGCGATATGCAACTTTTCAGGGAAGTTAGGAAAGCAAAGGCTAACTTTTTCAAACAGAAATGTGCATCCTGTAGCACTAACTCCAAAAAGTTTTGGGACACTGTAAAGTCCATGGAAAATAAGAGCACCTCCTCCCAGCTGCCCACTGCACTGAGGCGAAGAAACACTATCACCACCGATAAATCTACGATAATCGAGAATTTCAATTTCATTTTGCTACGGCTGGCCATGCTTTCCACCTGGCTACCACTACTCCGGCCACCAGCTCTGCAACCTCCGCTGCAACTTGCCCATGCCCCCCCCTCTTCTCCTTCACCCAAATTCAGATAGCTGATGTCCTGAAAGAGCTGCAAAATCTGGACCCCTACAAATCATCTGGGCTAGACAATCTGGACCCTTTCTTTCTAAAACTAGCCGCCGAAATTGTCGCAACCCCTATTACTAGCCTGTTCAACCTCTCTTTCGTAATGTCTGAGATCCCCAGAGATTGGAAAGCTGCCGCGGTCATCCACCTCTTCAAAGGGGGTGACACTCTAGATCCAAACTGTTACAGACCTATATCCATCCTGCCCTGCCTTTCGAAAGTTTTTGAAAGCCAAGTTAACAAACAGATCACCGACCATTTCGAATCACACCGTACCTTCTCCGCTGTGCAATCCGGTTTCCGAGCTGGTCATGGGTGCACCTCAGCCATGCTCAAGGTCCTAAACGATATTATAACCGAGATCGATAATAGACAGTACTGTGCAGCCGTCTTCATCGACCTGGCCAAGACTTTCGACTCTGTCAACCACTGCATTCTTATTGGCAGACTAAATAGCCTTGGTTTCTCAAATGACTGCCTCGCCTGGTTCACCAACTGCTTCTCAGATAGAGTTCAATGTGTCAAATCAGAGGGCCTGTTGTCTGGACCTATGGCAGTCTCTATGGGGGTGCCACAGGGTTCAATTCTTGGGCCGACTCTTTTCTCTGTGTATATCAATGATGTCGCTCTTGCTGCTGGTGACTCTCAGATCCACCTCTATGCAGACGACACCATTTTGTATACATCTGGCCCTTCATTGGACACTGTGTTAACAAACCTCCAAACGAGCTTCAATGCCATACAACACTCCTTCAGTAGCCTCCAACTGCTCTTAAACACTAGTAAAACTAAATGCATGCTCTTCAATCAAACGCTGCTGGCACCCGCCCACCCGACTAGAATCAATACTCTCGACGGGTCTGACCTAGAGTATGTGGACAACTACAAATATCTAGGTGTCTGGTTAGACTGTAAACTCTCCTTCCAGACTCACATTAAGAATCTCCAATCCAAAGTTACATCTAGAATCGGGTTCCTATTTCGCAACAAAGCCTCCTTCACTCATGCTGCCAAACATGCCCTCGTAAAACTGACTATCCTACCGATCCTTGACTTCGGCGATGTCATTTACAAAATAGCCTCCAACACTCTACTCAGCAAATTGGATGTAGTCTATCACAGTGCCATCCGTTTTGTCACCAAAGCCCCATATACTACCCACCACTGTGACCTGTACGCTCTTGTTGGCTGGTCCTCACTACATATTTGTTGCCAAACCCACTGGCTCCAGGCCATCTATAAATCCCTGCTAGGCAAATCCACGCCTTATCTTAGCTCATTGGTCACCATAGCAACACCCACCCGTAGTATGCGTTCCAGCAGGTATATCTCACTGGTCATCCCCAAAGACAACACCTCCTTTGGCTGCCAATCCTTCCAGTTCTCTGCTGCCAATGATTGGAACGAATTGCAAAAATCTCTGAAGCTGGAGACTCTTATCTCCCTCACTAACTTTAAGCATCAGTTGTCAGAGCACCTTACCGATCACTGCACCTGTACACAGCCCATCTGAAATTAGCCCACCCAACTACCTCATCCCCATATTGTTATTTATTTTGCTAATTTGCACCCCAGTATCTCTATTTGCACATCATCTCTTGCACATCTATCATTCCAGTGTTAATACTAATTGTAATTATTTTGCACAATATATTATTTATTGCCTTACCTCCATTACTTGCTACATTTGCACACACTGTATATATATTTTCTGTTGTATTTTTGACTTTATGTTTTGTTTTACCCCATATGTAACTCTGTGTTGTTGTTTTTATCGCACTGTTTTGCTTTATCTTGGCCAGGTCACAGTTGTAAATGAGAACTTGTTCTCAACTGGCTTACCTGGTTAAATAAAGGTGAAATAAAAATAAAATAAAATAAACTGAGGAGCTGAAATGGTCCATTCACCCCAACAACATGGTGAAGAAGGCACAACAGAGGCTGAAGAAATGTGGCTTGGCCCCCTAAGACGCTCACGAACTTCTACACCATCAAGAGCATTCTGTCGGGCTGTATGACCGCCTGGTAAGGCAACTGCACCGCCCGCAACAGCAGGGCTCTCCAGAGGATGGTGCGGTCAGCCCAATACATCATCGGGGGCACACTGCCTGCCATCAAGGACCTCAGCCACCTGAGCCACAGCCTGTTCACCCCGCTATCATCTAGAAGGTGAAGAAATGATCTATGCATAGTCACTTTAACTCTACCTACATGTACATATTACCTAAATTATCTCGACTAACATGTGCCCCCACTGATTGACTCTGTACCGGTACCCCCTGTATATAGCCTCTCTACTGTTATTTCACATTGACTCTGTACCGGTACCCCCTGTATATAGCCTCTCTACTGTTATTTCACATTGACTCTGTACCGGTACCCCCTGTATATAGCCTCCCTACTGTTATTACACATTGACTCTGTACCGGTACCCCCTGTATATAGCCTCCCTACTGTTATTTCCCATTGACTCTGTACCGGTACCCCCTGTATATAGCCTCCCTACTGTTATTTCCCATTGACTCTGTACCGGTACCCCCTGTATATAGCCTCCCTACTGTTATTACACATTGACTCTGTACCGGTACCCCCTGTATATAGCCTCCCTACTGTTATTTCCCATTGACTCTGTACCGGTACCCCCTGTATATAGCCTCCCTACTGTTATTTCCCATTGACTCTGTACCGGTACCCCCTGTATATAGCCTCCCTACTGTTATTTTACTGCTGCTCTTTAATTATTTGTTATTTTAATTTTTTACTTATCAATTTTTTACTTAACTCTTATTTTTCTTAAAACTGCATTGTTGGTTAAGGGCTTGTAAGTAAGCATTTCACTGTAAGGTCTACACCTGTTGTATTCGGAGCATGTGACAAATACGATGATATTTTATTTCATTTTATTTATAACATTTAGTTATTGCACTATAACATTAAGTTACTGCACTATAACATTACGTTATTGCACTATAACATTAAGTTACTGCACTATAGCATTAAGTTACTGCACTAAAACATTGAGTTACTGCACTATAACATTAAGTTATACTGAAAACACTGCTACTCCTGCTGCTCTCTCCTCGTCTGACCATGTGTTCTCGCATACCCCGAGAGCATCTGGTCAGCGGGGTGGTGGCACAGGAATCCTCATCTCTCCCAAGTGGACATTCTCAATTTTTCCCCTGACCCATCTGTCTATCTCCTCATTTGAATTCCATGCTGTCACAGTCACTAGCCCATTTAAGCTTAATATCCTTGTCATTTATCGCCCTCCAGGTTCCCTTGGAGAGTTCATCAATGAGCTTGATGCCTTGATAAGTTCCTTTCCTGAGGATGGCTCACCCCTCACAGTTCTGGGGGATTTCAACCTCCCTACGTCTACATTTGACTCATTTCTCTCTGCCTCCTTCTTTCCACTCCTCTCCTCTTTTGACCTCACCCTCTCACCGTCCCCCCCTACTCACAAGGCAGGCAATACGCTTGACCTCATCTTTACTAGATGCTGTTCTTCTACTAATCTCACTGCAACTCCCCTCCAAGTCTCCGACCACTACTTTGTATCATTTTCTCTCTCCCTCTCCTCCAACACTACTCACTCTGCCCCTACACAGATGGTAATGCGCCGTCGCAACCTTCGCTCAGTCTCTCCCACTACTCTCTCCTCTTCCATCCTATCATCTCTTCCCTCTGCTCAATCCTTCTCCCTCCAATCTCCTGATTCTGCCTCCTCAACCCTCCTCTCCTCCCTTTCTGCATCCTTCGACTCTCTATGTCCCCTATCCTCCCGGCCGGCTAGGTCCTCCCCTCCAGCTCAGTGGCTTGATGACTCATTGCGAGCTCACAGAACAGAGCTCCGGGCAGCTGAGCGGAAATGGAAGAAAACTAGACTCCCTGCAGACCTGGCATCTTTTCACTCCCTCCTCTCTACATTTTCTTCATCTGTTTCTGCTGCTAAGACCACTTTCTACCACTCTAAATTCCAAGCATCCGCCTCTTACCCTAAGAAGCTCTTTGCCACATTCTCCTCCCTGCTGAATCCCCCCCCCCCCTCCTCCCTCTCTGTGGATGACTTCGTCAACCATTTTGAAAAGAAGGTTGACGACATCCGATCCTCGTTTGTTAAGTCAAATGACACTGCTGGTCCTGCTCACACTGCCCTACCCTATGCTTTGACTTCTTTCTCCCCTCTCTCTCCAGATAAAATCTTGCGACTTGTGACGGCAGGCCGCCCAACAACCTGCCCGCTTGACCCTATCCCCTCCTCTCTTCTCCAGACCATCTCCGGTGACCTTCTCCCTTACCTCACCTCGCTGATCAACTCATCCTTGACCGCTGGCTATGTCCCTTCCGTCTTCAAGAGAGCGAGAGTTGCACCCCTTCTCAAAAAACCAACACTCGATCCCTCCGATGTCAACAACTACAGACCAGTATCCCTTCTTTCTTTTCTCTCCAAAACTATTGAGCGTGCCGTCTTTAGCCAACTCTCTTGCTATCTCTCTCAGAATGACCTTCTTGATCCAAATCAGTCAGGTTTCAAGACTGGTCATTCAACTGAGACTGCTCTTCTCTGTGTCACAGAGGCTCTCCGCACTGCTAAAGCTAACTCTCTCTCCTCTGCTCTTGTCCTTCTAGACCTGTCTGCTGCCTTTGATACTGTGAACCATCAGATCCTCCTCTCCACCCTCTCCGAGCTGGGCATCTCCGGCGCGGCTCACTCTTGGATTGCGTCCTACCTGACCGGTCGCTCCTACCAAGTGGCGTGGCGAGAAGCTGTCTCCGCAGCACGTGCTCTCACCACTGGTGTCCCCCAGGGCTCAGTTCTAGGCCCTCTCCTATTCTCGCTATACACCAAGTCATTTGGCTCTGTCATATCCTCACATGTCCTCTCCTATCATTGCTACGCTGACGACACACAACTAATCTTCTCCTTTCCCCCTTCTGATAACCAGGTGGCGAATCGCATCTCTGCATGTCTGGCAGACATATCAGTATGGATGACGGATCACCACCTCAAGCTGAACCTCGGCAAGACGGAGCTGCTCTTCCTCCCGGGGAAGGACTGCCCGTTCCATGATCTTGCCATCACGGTTGACAACTCCGTTGTGTCCTCCTCCCAGAGTGCGAAGAGCCTTGGCGTGACCCTGGACAACACCCTGTCGTTCTCCGCTAACATCAAGGCGGTGACCCGATCCTGTAGGTTCATGCTCTACAACATTCGGAGAGTACGACCCTGCCTTACACAGGAAGCGGCACAGGTCCTAATCCAGGCACTTGTCATCTCCCATCTGGATTACTGCAACTCGCTGTTGGCTGGGCTCCCTGCCTGTGCCATTAAACCCCGACAACTCATCCAGAATGCCGCAGCCCGTCTGATGTTCAACCTTCCCAAGTTCTCTCACGTCACCCCGCTCCTCCGCACACTCCACTGGCTTCCAGTTGAAGCTCGCATCTGCTACAAGACCATGGTGCTTGCCTACGGAGCTGTGAGGGGAACGGCACCTCCGTACCTTCAGGCTCTGATCAGTCCCTACACCCAAACGAGGGCACTGCGTTCATCCACCTCTGGCCTGCTGGCTCCCCTACCTCTGCGGAAGCATAGTTCCCGCTCAGCCCAGTCAAAACTGTTCGCTGCTCTGGCACCCCAATGGTGGAACAAGCTCCCTCACGACACCAGGACAGCGGAGTCACTCACCACCTTCCGGAGACATTTGAAACCCCACCTCTTTAAGGAATACCTGGGATAGGATAAAGTAATCCTTCTACCCCCTCCCCCCTTTACTCCAATAAATGTAATTCATTATCAGGTAGAACAGAAAACCAGCAGGCTCCGGACCTTGTAGGGTTAGAGTTGAGGACCCCTGGTATATAGTGTACGTAGTGTCTGCTATGTTTTTTTAAAAGGTGAACGTTTCTCCACTTACATACTGCTGGGACTGGGACTGGGACTGGGACTGGGACTGGGACTGGGCTGGGCTGGGACTGGGACTGGGACTGGGCTGGGACTGGGCTGGGGCTGGGGCTGGGGCTGGGACTGGGGCTGGGGCTGGGACTTCGGCTGGGACTGGGACTGGGGCTGGGGCTGGGACTGGGGCTGGGACTGGGCTGGGACTGGGGCTGGGACTGGGGCTGGGCTGGGTCTGGGTCTGTAGGGCTGGGCTGGGTCTGGGACTGGGCTGGGCTGGGTCTGGGACTGGGGCTGGGCTGTGTCTGGGACTGGGCTGGGCTGGGCTGGGCTGGGCTGGGCTGGGCTGGGTCTGGGACTGGGCTGGGCTGGGTCTGGGACTGGGGCTGGGCTGGGTCTGGGACTGGGCTGGGCTGGGTCTGGGACTGGGCTGGGCTGGGCTGGGCTGGGTCTGGGACTGGGCTGGGTGGGCTGGGTCTGGACTGTAGGGCTGGGCTGGGTCTGGGACTGGGCTGGGCTGGGCTGGGTCTGGGAATGGGTCTGGGACTGGGTCTGGGACTGTAGGGCTGGGGTGTTAGGGCTGGGCTGGTTCTGGGGCTTTGGGGCTAGGCGGTGGGGTTGGGGCTGGGCTGGTTCTGGGGCTGTGGGGCTGGGGTGTTAGGGCTGGGCTGGTTCTGGGGGGTGGGGTTGGATCTTGTGGGACATTACACTGAAACACTATCCTCTAGAACTAGGGCAAAGACGTCAGCAGAAAACATTCACAGACTCATAGTGTTTGGCCTCTGAGATCATGTTGGTATGACCGATTCCTTTCTCTGTCTGTAACCTAGTGTTAATGGTTGTTTCTTAACCCCTAACCTCACCACTGGCCTGATAGTTGAGGGGATCAAAGGCTCAAAGTTGTATTATGTATTGTTGATAATCCCAGGTGAAACGACATCAATTGGGTAGAATGCAAAAAATACTTTATTTCGGGTACACAATATATACTGTATTCAATGGCAATGTATCAAACATCAAAGTAATTACAGTTTTAGTCCCTCATACCCAGAATAGGTCATGTGGTTCTTCCCAGGACTAGTTTGGCCACTGATCCGATCGCTGAATACATGTATTCTTCTGTGTAACAACGGCTACTGCTTCACTGTAACACGATAACAAAGGAATTAAACAGGTACAATGTCTACTGCTACTACTACTACTACTACTACTACTACTACTACTACTACTACTACTACTGCTACTACTGCTGCTGCTGCTACTGCTACTGCTACTGCTGCTACTACTACTACTACTACTACTACTACTACTACTACTACTACTACTACTGCTGCTACTGCTACTACTGCTGCTGCTGCTACTGCTACTGCTACTGCTGCTACTACTACTACTACTACTGCTACTACTACTACTACTACTACTACTGCTGCTACTGCTACTACTGCTGCTGCTGCTACTGCTACTACTACTACTGCTACTACTACTACTACTACTACTACTGCTGCTACTGCTACTATGCTGCTGCTGCTACTCTACTACTATACTAGCTACTACTACTACTACTACTACTCACTGCTCTACGCTACTAACTGCTGCTGACTCTACTGCCTACTACTACTACTACTACTACTACTTACACTACTACTACTACTACTACCACTACACACTACCTACTACACTACTACTACTACTACTACTACTACTACTACTACACTACTACTACTACTACTACCACCACTACTACTACTACACACTACAACACTACACACTACTACACTACTACACATACTACACTAACTACACCACTACTACTACTACCTACTACTACTACCAACTACTACACTCCTACTTACCACTACTACTACTACTACTACACACGACTACCTGACTACCCTACTACTACTACTGACCTACCCTACTACTACTACCTACTACTACTACTACTACACTACTACCACTACTACTACACTACTACTACACTACACTACTAACTACTACTACTACTACTACTACTACACACTACTACTACTACTACTACGACACTACTACTATACTACCACTACTACTACTACTACTACCACGACTACTACTACTACTACCTAATACTCACTACTACTACTACTACCACTACTACTACTACTACTACTACTGCTACTACTACTACTACCACTACTACCACTACTACTACTACTACTACCACTACTACTACTACTACTACTACTACTGCTACTACTTCTACAGCTTCACTATCTCACGATAACAAGGGAAATTAAACAGGGATTATGGCTACGGCTTCACTATAACACTATAACATACAGGATCAAAGGCAAAAATGAAATGAAGAACCACATCAACTCATGGTAGGCAACACACACACACACACACAACACACACACACACACACGCACACACAGGCACGCACACACAGGCACGCACACACACACACACACACACGCACACACACACACACACCACACACACACACACGCACGCACACACACACACACACACACAGACACAGACACAGACACGCACACACACACACGCACACACAGGCACGCACACACACACACACACGCACACACACACGCACACACACACAGGCCACTTCTCAGCTGATAAGTATAATTAAGGTATGAGAATGTTCCAGTTCCTCAGTGCACTGAAGTCATTATGAAGTTGTCATGCGATAACTGCACAACCCTCCACTGCCTAGCAACGCTCTGTGTGTGTTGCCGTAATCCTTTCCCTCTCCTTCTTTTTATTTAGTTATTTTTTTGATCGGGTCGGTTTTTAACAGGCTCCCTGTGTGTGTGTGTGTGTGTGTGTGTGTGTGTGTGTGTGTGTGTGTGTGTGTGTGTGTGTGTGTGTGTGTGTGTGTGTGTGTGTGTGGGTGTGTGTGCACACAGACTGCTTCCTGCTTCTAGTTGCTTCATTACTGTAAGCTATGGGCTAATGGCTGGTTAGGGGAGAGGGCTATGGGCTAATGGCTGGTTAGGGGAGAGGGCTATGGGCTAATGGCTGGTTAGGGGAGAGGATGTGGCTGAGCTATGGGCTAATGGCTGGTTAGGGGAGAGGTTGTGGCTGAGCTATGGGCTAATGGCTGGTTAGGGGAGAGGATGTGGCTGAGCTATGGGCTAATGGCTGGTTAGGGGAGAGGTTGTGGCTGAGCTATGGGCTAATGGCTGGTTAGGGGAGAGGTTGTGGCTGAGCTATGGGCTAATGGCTGGTTAGGGGAGAGGTTGTGGCTGAGCTATGGGCTAATGGCTGGTTAGGGAGAGGTTGTGGCTGAGCTATGGGCTAATGGCTGGTTAGGGGAGAGGTTGTGGCTGAGCTATGGGCTAATGGCTGGTTAGGGGAGAGGTTGTGGCTGAGCTATGGGCTAATGGCTGGTTAGGGGAGAGGATGTGGCTGAGCTATGGGCTAATGGCTGGTTAGGGGAGAGGATGTGGCTGAGCTATGGGCTAATGGCTGGTTTAGGGGAGAGGATGTGGCTGAGCTATGGGCTAATGGCTGGTTAGGGGAGAGGTTGTGGCTGAGCTATGGGCTAATGGCTGGTTAGGGGAGAGGTTGTTGCTGAGCTATGGGCTAATGGCTGATTAGGGGAGAGGTTGTGGCTGAGCTATGGGCTAATGGCTGATTAGGGGAGAGGTTGTGGCTGAGCTATGGGCTAATGGCTGGTTAGGGGAGAGGTTGTTGCTGAGCTATGGGCTAATG
>LR778267.1:55152320-55409820 GCA_902810595.1 Coregonus sp. 'balchen' | reverse complement strand
GCTAATGGCTGGTTAGGGGAGAGGTTGTGGCTGAGCGATGGCTAATGGCTGGTTAGGGGAGAGGTTGTGGCTGCGCTATCGGCTAATGGCTGGTTAGGGGAGAGGTTGTGGCTGAGCTATGGGCTAATGGCTGGTTAGGGGAGAGGTTGAGGCTGAGCTATGGGCTAATGGCTGGTTAGGGGAGAGGTTGTGGCTGAGCTATGGGCTAATGGCTGGTTAGGGGAGAGGTTGTGGCTGAGCTATGGGCTAATGGCTGGTTAGGGGAGAGGTTGTGGCTGAGCTATGGGCTAATGGCTGGTTAGGGGAGAGGTTGTTGCTGAGCTATGGGCTAATGGCTGGTTAGGGAGAGGTTGTGGCTGAGCTATGGCTATGGCTGGTTAGGGAGAGGTTGTGGCTGAGCTATGGGCTAATGGCTGGTTAGGGGAGAGGTTGTGGCTGCGCTATGGGCTAATGGCTGGTTAGTGGAGAGGTTGTGGCTGAGCTATGGGCTAATGGCTGGTTAGGGGAGAGGTTGTTGCTGAGCTATGGGCTAATGGCTGGTTAGGGAGAGGTTGTTGCTGAGCTATGGGCTAATGGCTGGTTAGGGGAGAGGTTGTGGCTGAGCTATGGGCTAATGGCTGGTTAGGGGAGAGGTTGTGGCTGAGCTATGGGCTAATGGCTGGTTAGGGGAGAGGTTGTGGCTGAGCTATGGGCTAATGGCTGGTTAGGGGAGAGGTTGTGGCTGAGCTATGGGCTAATGGCTGGTTAGGGGAGAGGGTTGTGGCTGAGCTATGGGCTAATGGCTGGTTAGGGGAGAGGTTGTTGCTGAGCTATGGGCTAATGGCTGGTTAGGGAGAGGTTGGGCTGAGCTATGGGCTAATGGGCTGGTTAGGGGAGAGGTGATTGTGCTGAGCATGGGGCTAATGGCTGGTTAGGGGAGAGGTTGTGGCGGAGCTATGGGCTAATGGCTGTTAGGGGAGAGGTTGTGGCTGGCTATGGGCTAATGGCTGGTTAGGGGAGAGGTTGTGGCTGAGCTATGGCTAATGGCTGGTTAGGGGGAGGTTGTGGTGAGCTATGGGCTAATGGCTGGTTAGGGGAGAGGTTTGTGGCTGAGCTATGGCTAATGGCTGGTTTAGGGGAGAGGTTTGTGGCTGAGCTATGGCTAATGGCTGGTTAGGGGGAGAGGTTGGGGCTGAGCTATGGGCTATGGCTGGTTAGGGGAGAGGTGTGGCTGACTATGGGCTAATGCTGGTTAGGGGAGAGGTTGTGGCTGAGCTATGGGCTAATGGCTGGTTAGGGGAGAGTTGTCGGCTGAGCTATGGGCTAATGGCTGAGTAGGGAGAGGTTGTGGCTGAGCTATGGGCTAATGGCTGGTTAGGGGAGAGGTTGTGGCTGAGCTATGGGCTAATGGCTGGTTAGGGGAGAGGTGTGGCTGAGCTATGGGGCTAATGGCTGGTTAGGGGAGAGGTTGTGGCTGAGCTATGGGCTAATGGCTGGTTAGGGGAGAGGTTGTGGCTGCGCTATGGGCTAATGGCTGGTTAGGGGAGAGGTTGTGGCTGAGCTATGGGCTAATGGCTGGTTAGGGGAGAGGTTGTGGCTGAGCTATGGCTAAATGGCTGGTTAGGGGAGAGGTTGTGGCTGAGCTATGGGCTAATGGCTGGTTAGGGGAGAGGTTGTGGCTGCGCTATGGGCTAATGGCTGGTTAGGTGGAGAGGTTGTGGCTGAGCTATGGGCTAATGGCTGGTTATGGGGAGAGGTTGTGGCTGAGCTATGGGCTAATGGCTGGATTAGGGGAGAGGTTGTGGCTGAGCTATGGGCTAATGGCTGGTTAGGGGAGAGGTTGTGGCTGAGCTATGGGCTAATGGCTGGTTATGGGAGAGGTTGAGGCTGAGCTATGGGCTAATGGCTGGTTAGGGGAGAGGTTGTGCTGAGCTATGGGCTAATGGCTGGTTAAGGGGAGAGGTTGTGGGCTGAGCTATGGGCTAATGGCTGGTTAGGGAGAGGTTGGGCTGAGCTATGGGCTAATGGCTGGTTAGGGGAGAGGTTGTGCTGCGCTATGGGCTAATGGCTGGTTAGGGGAGAGGTTGTGGCTGAGCTATGGGCTAATGGCTGGTTTAGGGAGAGGGTTGGGGCTGAGCTATGGGCTATGGCTGTTGGGGGAGAGGTGTGGCTGAGCTATGGGGCTAATGGCTGGTTAGGGGGAGGTTGTGGCTGACTATGGGGCTAAATGGCTGTTAGGGGAGAGGTTGTGGCTGAGCTATGGGCTAATGGCTGGTTAGGGGAGAGGTTGTTGCGGACTATGGGCTAAGGCTGGTTAGGGGAGAGGTGTGGCTGAGCTATGGCTAATGGCTGGTTTAGGGGAGAGGTTGTGGCTGAGCTATGGGCTAATGGGCTGGTTAGGGGAGAGGTTGTGGCTTTTCGCTATGGCTAATGGCTGTTAGGGGAAGTTTTGGCTGAGCTTGGGCTAATGCTGGTTAGGGAGAGGTTGTGGCTGAGCTATGGGCGAAGCCGGTTAGGTGAAGGTTTTGTGCTAGCATGGGCTAATGGCTGGTTTGGGGAGAGGTTTTGGCTGCGCTTGGCTATGGGTGTTTCGGGGAGAGTTGTGGCTGAGCTATGTGCTAATGCTGTTAGGGAGAGTTGGCTGAGCTATGGGCTAATGGCTGTTTGGGAGAGGTTTGCTGACTCGGCTATGCGGTTAGGAAGGTTGTGCTGAGCTACGGCTATGGCTGGTTAGGGGAGAGGTTGGGCTGGCTGGGCTATGGTGTTATGGGAGGTTATGGCTAGCTACGGGCTAATGGCGTTAGGGGAGAGTTGTTGCTGTTAAGTCCTGTTTGTATCACTGAATACTGAGTGATCAATCATTCAACTTTACACGAAGGACACTGTGAACAAGTCTATTAATAAGTACTCACACCTGACAGGAATCATGTATATTATTATATTTTGTATCTTAGATGATACAATTGTGTAAAGGTTATACAGTAAAGGTTATACAGTAAAGGTTATACAGTAGAGGTTATACAGTAGAGGTTTTACAGTAGAGTAAACTCCTGAGTGGCGCAGTGGTCTAAGGCACTGCATCGCAGTGCTAACTGTGCCACTAGATCCTGGTTCGAATCCAGGCTCTGTCGCAGCAGGCCGCGACCGGGAGACTCATGGGCGGCGCACAATTCATCCAGGGTAGGGGAGGGAATGGCCGGCAGGGATGTAGCTCAGTTGATAGAGCATGGCGTTTGCAACGCCAGGGTTGTGGGTTCGATTCCCACGGGGGGCCAGTATAAAAAAAATAATAATTATTCACTAACTGTAAGTCGCTCTGGATAAGAGCGTCTGCTAAATGACGTAAATGTAGAGGGTTATACAGTAAAGGTTATACAGTAAAAGTTATACAGTAGAGGTTATACAGTAAAAGTTATACAGTAGAAATAGGATTAATCCTGGGAACAACCACAACATTTAATTGCATTACATGGAAATTAATTGGGTGGAAATGCACATTATCACAGCTTTATAGCCATAACAGTACAAAACCTTATCCTAGTGGTCATTGCTAATTTCTGGAGCATTCATCTACACAACGAGGCATTACCAGACACTGACTGACTGAGGAGGAGCGACCTAATGAGGTTTAAATCACTTTAACCGGGAATAAGTCAGCCATGTAATCAGCCTGTAACAAGGTTCTTCTGACAGCTGCTATGATATGAGCCTGCAACAAGACAAGCAAAACACGTTGACTGGGTGTGTGTGTGTGTGTGTGTGTTGTGTGTGTGGTGTGTGTGTGAGTGTTGGTGTGTGTGTGTGCGTGTATGTGTGTATGTGTGTGTGTGTGGTGTTGTGTGTGGTGTGCTGTGTGTGTATGTGTGGTTGTGTGTGTTTGTGTGTGTTTGTTTGTGTGTGTGTGTGTGGTGTGTTTTGTGTGTGTTTTGTGTTTGTGTGTGTTTTGTGAATGTTGTGTGTTGTTGTGTGTTGTGTGTGTGTGTGTTTGTGTGTTGTGTTTTGTTGTTTGTTTTGTGTGTGGTGTTGTTGTGTGTTGTGGGTGTGTGTGTGCGTCACTCTCCCTATGAAACACTGTTAAATCACTTTCATCTAAACAACACAAAGCAGCTTGGTATCATTCTGAGTCACATAGAAAGACGTCAGCAAACAACATATTTGGATTACAGTTTATTTTCAACCATAATATTTACAGTTATTGATTTAACAACAACTTTGTGACTGATTCTTCAACATTATTCCCAAGAATCTGCTGATATTGAGTGGAATTTTCACGAGTGTCAGTGTAATGCGGTAGGACACAGAACTCAATGAAAACGTACTTTACTAGCAAGTAACGAAATCAATACAAATACCTCCACACAGGGAGGAACAAACCCGCTCACCAAACGACACACAAAACAAAATAACAAACACGCACAAAACACAATGGTAGCCACCGGGTTAAATAGGGGAAGGAGTAATCACACGATGGGAAACAGGTGTGAAACAATCAGACAACAACAGGTAGAACATAGAAACATAGAACATAGATCGGCAGCAGCTAGTACTCCGGTGACGACGAACGAAGCCGAAGCAAGGAGGAGGGGCAGCCTCGGCAGAAACCATGACAGTACCCCCCACCTGACGCGCAGCTCCAGCCGTGTGTCGACATCGGCCTCGGGGACAGCCAGGAGGACGCGGTGCGGGGCGAGTCGGATGACTGCGGTGGAAATCCCTCAACATCGAGGATGTCCCTCCTAGGGAACCAGCACCGTTCCTCCGGACCGTACCCCTCCCACTCCACGAGATACTGCAGGCCCCCCACCCGACGCCTCGAATACCAGGAAGGAACGGACCGAGTATGCCGGTGCCCCCTCGATGTCCAGTGGGGGCGGGGGAACCTCCTGTATCTCAGACTCCTGGAGTGGACCAGCTACCACCGGCCTGAGGAGAGACACATGGAACGAGGGGTTAATACGATACTCAGGAGGAAGTTGTAAACTATAACACACCTCGTTCAATCTCCTCAGGACTTTGAATGGCCCCACAAACCACCGACCCAGCGTCCGGCAGGGCAGGCGAAGGGGCAGGTTTCGGGTCGAGAGCCAGACCCGGTCCCCCGGTGCATACACCGGAGCCTCACTGCGGTGGCGGTCGGACTCACCTTTTGCCGCCCGATGGCCCGTTGCAGGCGCACATGGGCAGCGTTCCAGGTCTCCCGCGAGCGCCGAAACCATTCATCCACCGCAGGTGCCTCGATCTGGCTCTGATGCCAAGGTGCCAGGACCGGCTGATAACCTAGTACACACTGGAATGGAGACAGGTCAGTAGAGGAGTGGCGGAGGGAGTTATGGGCCATCTCTGCCCATGGGAGGAAAACCGACCACTCCCCCCGCCGGTCCTGGCAATACGACCTCAGAAACCTACCCACCTCCTGGTTGACTCTCTCCACCTGCCCGTTACTCTCGGGGTGAAACCCTGAGGTCAGGCTGACTGAGACTCTCAGACGTTCCATGAATGCTCTCCAGACCCTTGAGGTGAACTGGGAACCCCGATCAGACACTATATCCTAACCAGTTAACCAGGGAAGTCCCAACACCACAGGATACGCAGGAGAATCAATCAGATAGAGACTAATCCTCTCCTCATGACCCCCCTGCGTCCTCATTAAGAGTGCTGCGGTAACCTCCCTGATTAGGCCTGACCCTAACGGGCGACTATCTAATGCATGTACAGGGAAGGGCACATCAACACGTACAGTGGGAATCCCTAAACTAAGTGAATACTGACGATCAATAAAATTCCCAGCTGCGCCTGAATCTACTAGCGCCTTATGCTGGGAATGAGGAGAAAACTCTGGGAAAACAACCTCAATACACATATGAGCAACATGGAGCTCTGGGTGAGTCGGGTGCTTACTCACCTGAGACGGTCGACCAGTGCTCTGCCTACTGCCTCGACTCCCTGAGGACCCTCCCCAGCACCGACCCGCAGTGTGTCCTCTGCTGCCACTGTTGGTACAGGGGACGGCCCCTCTCCCGGTTTCACTAAGCGCAGCACCTCCGAGCTCCATGGGGGTAGGGTCGGAGGTGCTGGGGAATGGAATGGACGGCCCCCGATCAGGACGTCTGTGGGTTGCCAACAGGTTATCCAGCCTGGTGGTCCAGGTTGAAGTTGGTGTCCCTGCAGGCCAGTTCCCGACGAACGTCCTCCCTTAGGCTGCATCAATAGTGGTCGATCAGGGCCCTCTCATTCCATCCTGCGCTGGCTGCCAGAGTCCTGAACTCCAGCGCAAAATCCTGCGCGCTCCTCCTCTCCTGTCTTAGGTGGAATAGACATTCGCCCGCCGCTCTCCCCTCCGGTGGATGATCGAATACCGCCCGAAAGCGGCGGGTGAAATCCTCGTAGCGGACTGATGTAGCGTCTATACTTCCCCACTCGGCGTTGGCCCACTCGAACGCCTTCCCCGACAAAGGGCGGACACGCTCTCGTATCCCGAGGGCGCCGGGTGAATGGTTGCCATGTAGAGCTCTACCTGGAGAAGAAAACCCTGACACCCGGCTGGTGTGCCGTCGTATGCCCTTGGGAGCGAGAGCCGAATCCCACTGGAACCAGGTGGCGAAGTGGTGGACAGTGGTGTGGGTGGTTGAGTGGTTGGAGGAGGTGTAGGAAAGCCACCTCTCTCCCAACGGTCCATAGCATTCACCATCCTCTCCATGGCGGTGCCGAGAGCCTGGATCATGCTCTCCTGTCGTTGGACGTGTTCCTCCATCGATCCGGACTGACTGGCTGTACCTGCTGACTCCATAATGGTGCGTGTTTCTGTCACAAGTGTCAGTGTAATGCGGTAGGACAAAGTCAGGCGCAGGACACAGAACTCAATGAAAACGTACTTTACTAGCAAGTAACGAAATCAATACAAATACCTCCACACAGGGAGGAACAAACCCGCTCACCAAACGACACACGATACAAAATAACAAACACGCACAAAACACAATGGGAGCCACCGGGTTAAATAGGGGAAGGAGTAATTACACGATGGGAAACAGGTGTGAAACAATCAGACAACAACGGGTAGAACATAGAAACATAGATCGGCAGCAGCTAGTACTCCGGTGACGACGAACGCCGAAGCCTGCCCGAGCAAGGAGGAAGGGCAGCCTCGGCAGAAACCGTGACAGGAATCCATGCAACCCTCAACTTGAACAAGATTCCCAGTACCGGCACTGGCCACACAGCCCCACAGCATGATGGAACCCCCACCAAATTTACTGTGGGTAGCAAGTGTTTTTCCTGGAACGCTGTGTTCTTTTGCCGCCATGCATAACGCCCCTTGTTATGACCAAATAACTAAATCTTTGTTTTATCAGTCCACAGCACCTTATTCCAAAATGAAGCTGGCTTGTCCAAATGTGCGTTTGCATACCTCAAGTGACTCTGTTTGTGGCGTGTGTGCAGAAAAGGCTTCTTCCGCATCACTCTCTCGTACAGCTTCTCCTTGTGCAAAGTGCGCTGAATTGTTGAACGATGCACAGTGACACCATCTGCAGCAAGATTATGTTGTAGGTCTTTGGAGGTGGTCTGTGGGCTGTTTTTGACCGTTCTCACCATCCTTCGCCTTTGCCTCTCCGATATTTTACTTGGCCTGCCACTTCTGGCCTTAACAAGAACTGTGCCTGTGGTCTTCCATTTCCTCACTATGTTCCTCACAGTGGACACTGACAGCTTACATCTCTGCGATAGCTTTTTGTAGCCTTCCCCTAAACCATAATGTTGAACAATCTTTGTTTTCAGGTAATTTGAGAGTTGTTTTGAGGCCCCCATGTTGCCACTCTTCAGAGGAGAGTCAAAGAGAACAACAACTTGCAATTTGCCACCTTAAATACCTTTTCTCATGATTGGATGCACTTGTCTATGAAGTTCAAGGCTTGATGAGCTCACCAAACCAATTGTGTGTTCCAATTAATCAGTGCTAATTAGTTACAGGTATTCAAATCAACAAAATGAAAAGGGTGCCCAAATTTTTGCATAGCCTATTTTTCACATCTGATTTAATTTCATACAACTTAATATTGCTACACTAAAAATCTTTGTCTGGACAGTACCCCAGTACTCAGCTTTTATTAGAAAATGAATTGCATGCCACTGTGATCATTTTCTGTGACGACAGAGTAAACTATTATGCAGCCTCAGATGGGTGCCCAAACTTTTTCATACGACTGTATAATTACTGAATACTCTCAGACTACATTGTCAGACTGTATTGAATTTAAAATAAATCACTAATCATTATCAACTGCTTTCAAAATAACTACATTTGATGTGCATGATCTGAATTGCTTTTGTGTGTATAAGAGAAACGTTGTGGATAACATTCACCCCAATTGTTTTACTTAGTTTGATATCATCACTTATAATAAAATACACAACTTTAATTGACTTGCCTAGTTAAATAAAGGTTAAATAAAAATAAATGACTTGCCTAATTAAATAAAGGTAAAAAAGTAATAAAAAAGGTTGTTACAGGATTGTTGCAACCATTACATGGTACTTCAGTTTACCTCAGAGTGAGAGAGAGACAGAGAGAGAGAGAGAGAGACAGAGAGAGAGAGAGAGAGAGGGAGAGTTGAATAGAGAACCGTAGTACTCCTCTATCATGGCCTGGTTTGGTTTATCAACAGGAAAGACAGACTTGGCTTTCTTGTACGTGTGTTTGTGTGTTTGTGTGTTTGTGTGTGTGTTTGTGTGTGTGTTTGTGTGTGTGGTGAAAAGGTTGAGAGCTCCTACCAGCAAAGTGTGCCATCCCTCAGTAATACCTTAGCTTTTGACCTACAATATGTGGGGAAACACACACACACACACACACACACACACACACCACACACACACATACACAGACACACACAGAGACACACACACACACAGACACACACACAGACACACACAGACACACACACACAGAGACACACAGACAGACACAGACACACACAGAGACACACACACACACAGACACACCCACACACACGCACACACCCACAGAGACACACACACAATACACACACACACACAGACACTCACACAAACAGACACACACAGACACACACACAGACACAGACACACACACACCCTCACACACTACACACCGCCACACAGAGTCAAAGCATGAGGTCATTGCTCCAAGCCCAGATTGCTACCTGCTGATTCACCATCAGTACACTCACCTTTTAGTCATTTACACACAGATAAATAAGACATGCTGGGTTGTGTAGTGAGCTCTAGTCCCTCAGTCCCTCTGTCTCTCCTCTGCTCTGCTCTGCTCTCCTCTCCTCTCCTCTCCTCTCCTCTCCTCTCCTCTCCTCTCCTCTCCTCTCCTCTCCTCTCCTCTCCTCTCCTCTCCTCTCCTCTCCTCTCCTCTCCCTCTCCTCTCCTCTCCTCTCCTCTCCTCTCCTCTCCTCTCCTCTCCTCGCTCATCTCTCATCTCTTCCTGTCCAACTGGGGGCCTTGCAGGTTTACTGAACTAGCAGATAGCAGGTGGACAGTTTTGTCTGAAAGGTAAAAAATATACTTAATCATTTTTGTTGTTGTTTATAATTAATTGGACTTAAATATGTATTGTGATTGAGACATTATCTGTGTTACAGGGCAAGGCTGTATGGTAAAAAAAAATGCTTTAATCAAAAATAACGTAAAAGTTAATAGATTGAATCTGAACCAAATTAGAAATCCTACCTTTTCCTGTAGTTATTATTCATATTTACAGAACACATGTACATCTTTTCAAATTGGCCTTGATTGTCTAATGTGGATTATCTTACTGTTTTGTCATGTTCAATACGTATCAAGACAGTACCTTTTTTTTTTTTTTCTGTTTCTCAATATGCTAATAATTATAATAATAGTGTATAAGGAAACATTTTTGGGGAAGATTTGTAAAAATGTAGACCACAGATAGTTATCTCTGCAATACTTGTTTGTATAACCATATGAATGATTTGCTTTCGTGTTTTAATTTATTTGTTTAGTGTGATACGTTGATTTCTAAAGTGTAACATTGACATCAACAGTCAATTTAATTCAGACAATTACTACTAAGTGATAATAACAAAATGGAAAAATACTTGAAATTCATGTCATTGTATCTTTTATTTTCTTAATTTTTCTAAATGGTAATTCATCACAAACATTAAAGAGTATAACATACTGGTTATTTTCTTTCTGCTATATTACTGCATTTATATTACTATATTTATATTACTGCATTTATATTACTATATTTATATTACTATATTTATATTACTGCATTTAGATTATTATATTTATATTACTATATTTATATTACTGCATTTATGTGGGGGCTTAAAAAGCATAAAATAGGTCAGAAGAAAAATAATTTTAAATCAAGAAAATGTCAGAAGACATGAAGAAGCTGCAGGCGGTTAAATAACACTGCACCAATATTCACCCCCACGGATCTGGTGTGTGTGTGTGTGTGTGTGTGTGTGTGTGTGAACGCATGTGTGTCTGGGTGCGTGCTCGGGCCTGTGTGTGTGTGTGTAGAGCAGAACAGAGATGCGCTAGGGCTTCTGGCGCTAGGGACAGATCCTGCCTAATCCCTCGTGTCATTCCAACTGGGGAGGAAGGAGGAATTTGGTCAGCTGACAGAATACATTCAGGCATTTAATTTCTACATTAACCCCCACAGGTTGGTCAGCTGACAGAATACATTCAGGCATTTAATTTCTACATTAACCCCCACAGATTGTTCACCTGACAGAATACATTCAGCCATTTGATTTCTATATTAACCCCATTTCTGTATTAACCCCATTTCTGTATTAACCCCATTTCTATATTAACCCCATTTCTATATTAACCCCATTTCTGTATTAACCCCATTTCTATATTAACACCATTTCTGTATTAACCCCATTTCTATATTAACCCCATTTCTATATTAACCCCATTTCTATATTAACCCCATTTCTATATTAACCCCATTTCTATATTAACCCCATTTCTATATTAACCCCATTTCTGTATTAACCCCATTTCTGTATTAACCCCATTTCTGTATTAACCCCATTTCTATATTAACCCCATTTCTATATTAACCCCATTTCTGTATTAACCCCATTTCTATATTAACCCCATTTCTGTATTAACCCCATTTCTATATTAACCCCATTTCTGTATTAACCCCATTTCTATATTAACCCCATTTCTATATTAACCACCCCATTTCTATATTAACCCCATTTCTATATTACCCCATTTCTGTATTAACCCCATTTCTGTATTAACCCCATTTCTATATTAACCCCATTTCTATATTAACCCCATTTCTGTATTAACCCCATTTCTATATTAACCCCATTTCTGTATTAACCCCATTTCTATATTAACCCCATTTCTATATTAACCCCATTTCTATATTAACCCCATTTCTATATTAACCCCATTTCTATATTAACCCCATTTCTATATTAACCCCATTTCTGTATTAACCCCCACAGTGGACCTGTCTGGTTTCATGTTTCTGCTTCTAGATTATTGTTTGTTTTGCGGTGGTTTAATTGTATGTATGTATGTAAATATATACTGTGAATGAGTGCTTGATATTCACTTTACCATATTCATGTTTTGGGTTTGAAATGGTGTTTAATTACTTTATTTTTAAGTATTGTATATTTACTGCATTTTTAAGTAACTACATTTTACATATTTACGCAACCGGAAAAATGATCTCTTTCAGCTGTTTTAATTCTGCATTTATGGAGTGTGATTGATTCTGAGATGTGAATGATTAAGCAAATGTCAGATCCAATGGGGATCCTGCTTTAACTAAAATGCCAGTGAGGTGTTGATGAAGCTATCCTTAGGCTTGTTTCTATATCCTACACAATAACCCCTCTCATTCATAACAGATGGATGGATGTACAATCATACGTACATACACACACACACACACACCTACACACACACACACACACACACACACACACACACACACACACACAGACACACACACACACACGCATGCATGCAACGCAATCAAGCACACACACACACACACACACACACACACACACACACACACACACACACACACACACACACACACACACACACACACACACACGCATGCATGCAACGCAATCAAGCACACACACACACACACACACACACACACACACACACACACACACACACACACGCACACACGCATGCAACGCAATCAAGCACACACACACACACACACACACACACACACACACACACACGCATGCAACGCAATCAAGCACACACACACACACACACACACACACACACAAACACACACATGCCACGCACACACACATTCCCCACTGTGACATTATGTAATATTAACAACTTTGGTGGGATTCTCCACTGTGACATTATGTAATATTAACAACTTTGGTTTGATTCTCCACTGTGACATTATGTAATATTAACAACTTTGGTGTGATTTCTCCATTGTGACATTATGTTATATTACAGTTTTTTACAATCACTTTGGCACTAATTTCAGAACCTTGACGTCATTTTTCAAAACTCTAGACACAAAACTCAAAACGGTCATCACTTGTAACACAGGCTGTCCAATGTTAAAAACATTGCATTGTGCATTCATATCTTTAAAGAAATCTTGCACTTGCACAATCAGTGGTTCAAAAAACAAATTTATTGTGAAATACCAATGAAACGTTAATTTAGATCACCCACACACAAGCAACCGATAGTTTCACTGTGTCATTGTTCGTACGATCATTAAATATTGTAGTACAAAATAGGTGATACATGTTTCATTATGGTACTACATGTAAATACATCCCTGTAAAAGTACTGCAGTAGTAGAGAGAATACTACAGACACAGTGGAATCATTGAACAAAATCTGAAATATATTGATGAAAAACAATACAGTACTGTAAAACATCAAATGCAGTGTTCCTCAACGTGCTTGTACTGGTAAAAAGCAAAACATAGGAGTGATTACTGTACTTCTACATTTTCATCAACTCTGTCTTGTGGTTTTGGCCACAGGTTCTCATCTACATCACAATGGATGTTTTCATTAGCCAAACATCTTGGAAAAAACCTTTGGCCATGGCGAATCCAGGCCTGACACTGGTCTGCCGTGATGTCATTGCATGTGTCATCCATGGCCTGGAGAAGAGTGACTTGTTCATGAGGGCGCCTATCATAAACCTTCCATCTCCATGTGGAGAAAAATTCCTCAATTGGGTTAAGGAAAGGAGAGTATGGGGGTAAATACAGTGTGGTAAATTGTGCATGGGCCTGAAACCATGCTTGCACCATATGAGCATGGTGGAACCTGACATTATCCCACACAATGACATAGGTCACACCATCAGCTCTACAGGCCTGATCGAGCTCATCAAGGAAGGTTACAAGGGGACCATAGAAATGGTGTCTGATAAAGAATGATGATGAAATATTACATCCATAGATAACGTAGTCTAATTGGTTCATGCTCCATGCTAATTGGTGACAATGATTCTCGTTACTTTAAAACTTTCATGATCTAAACATGGAATATTGTTTGTCTGTTTCCATACAACTATGCATTAAGAGCAATGCAACAGTTACTTATCATTTTGAGCAGTTGTATCAATTGATAGTTGGATAATTGTAATGAAATGAATAGACACTCATCTGAAATGTAATGTGTGAATTGCCTTTTGAAATAGTAGTACTTTGATGTTAAGTTGTGTCATATTGAACAGGTGACTTTTGTTAAATGAACAAATTATCTTAGTTTTATGTGTATTGTATCCAAGCAATTGAAAAAAGTGTTAGAGTTTTGAAAAATGTGCATTTTGATCATTGGTTGTGAGTTTTGTGTCTAGAGTTTTAAAAAATGACGTCAAGGTTCTGAAATTAGTGCCAAAGTGATTGTAAAAAACTGTAACAACTTTGATGTGATTCTCCACTATGACATTTTGCTCACATCGGCCACGGAGAGCGACATCACACAGTAATCCGGAAAAACAGCGGCTTTCACGCAAGGCACAGTGTTATATTCCTCGAAGTGAGCATAAAAGGCATTTCGCTCGTTTGGGAGTTCTGCATCGCTGGGCAACTCACTTCTGGGTTTCCCTTTGTAATCCGTTATCGTCTGCAAGCCCTACCTCATACGACGAGCGTCGGAGCCGGTGTAATAGGATTCCACCTTCCTCCTATATTGTCCTTTTGCATGTTTGATGTCTCTTACGAGGTCGTAGTGGGCGTCCATGTCCGTGTCCTGTTCCTTGTAAGCGGTAGCTCTAGCCTTTAGCCCAGAGCGGATATTACCTGTAATCCATCGTTTTTGGTTTGGATATGTTCTTATAGTCCCTGTGGGGATGACATCGGCTATGCACTTATCGATGTAGCCCGTGACTGTTGTGGTAAACTCCTCAATGCTATCGGCTGAATCCTGGAACATATCCCAGTCTGTACCAGCAAAACAGTCTTGTAGCCTCGCGTCTGCTTCATCTGACCACTTCCGTATTGAGCCCATCACTGGTACTTCCTGGTTGAGCTTTTGTTTGTGAACAGGAAGCAGGAGAATGGAGTCGTGGTCAGATTTGCCGAAGGGAGGACGAGCGAGGGCTTTGTCTGCGTTTCTGTGGGTAGAATAAAACATTTCTAGAGTTTTAGCGCCCCTAGTGGCGCAGGAGACGTGTTGGTAGAAGTGAGGTAGAACGGTTTTAAGTCTCCCTGCGTTAAGGTCTCCGCCCACCAGAAACGCTGCCTCTGGGTGAGCGGTTTCTTGTTTGTTTATGGCCCCATACAGTTCGTTGAGTGCCAGAGTGGTGTTGGCTTGGGGAGGGATGTAGACAGCCGTGATAATTACAGATGAGAACTCTCTTGGTAGATAACAGGGTCCGCAGCTTACCATGAGGTATTCTATATCAGGTGAACGAAAGCTAAAGATTTCCTTCACGCTTGAAGCAGCACACCAGTTGTTATTTTTGAAAAAAACACACTCCACCTCCTTTCGACTTCCCTGAAGCCACCGTCCGGTCCTGCCGCTGCGTGGAGAATCCACCGAGTACTACATGCATAGCATCATCATCCAGCCACGTTTCAGTAAGACTCATGATATTACAGCTTTTCAAGCCTCTCTGATAGGAGACTCTCGAACGAAGCTCATCCATCTCATTCTGACTGGACGTTTGCCAACAGAACGGCAGGGGGGAGCGTCGTTCGGTTTTGTCTTCACCTCAATTTCACCAGGACTCCACCTCGTCTCCCACGTCTACGCCTGCAGCGTTTTGGCCCATGGAACAAAGGAATGAGGTGTGAACAGTGGAACAGCTGAGTCGGGTGTTGAAAATCGTATTTGAAGTCGAAAAATCGAGGTTAGTAACTGTCGGTCTGGATGTCCAGAAGTGCTTGGCGGTCATATGTGATAATAGTATGAACTTTCTGTACAGGAAAGGTCAATATAAACACGATAAAAGTCACTATTTAGTACAGTTGGGTTGGAACTCCTCCGTCTGCGCCTTCTCTTAAATGTCCTGTATAGATCAACTAGATGCTGTATTGTATTGTATTAGATGCAAGGTCATTTTTTACATAATATTCTGTAGTTGTTCAAGGAGGGAGACGCTGAAGGTTCATTATTGGCTTGTGATGATTATTGTTGTTGATTATTGGCTAGTGTTGGTTTGTGATGAGTATTCCACCCCCCCAGAAACACTGAGTCACTCTGGCCACATCCCGAATGGCACCCTATTCCCTTATATAGTGCACTACATGGGCCCTGGTCGAAAGTAGTGCACTGCGTAGGGAACAGGGTGCGATTCAGGATGCAGACTGTGTATGGTGAAGAGATATCTGCTCATTAAAAAAGTGTTCTGTGTGTGCTCTCAGACGTGTGCACGTGTGTGTGTCCGAGTACTGTATGTGTGTGTGTGTGTGTGTGTGTGTCCGTGTACTGTGTGTATGTGTGTGTGTGTGTGTGTGTGTCCGCGTACTGTGTGTGTGTGTGTCCGTGTACTGTGTGTGTCCGCGTACTGTGTGTGTGTGTGTCCGCGTACTGTGTGTGTGTGTGTCCGCGTACTGTGTGTGTGTGTGTGTACTGTGTGTGTGTGTGTCCGCGTACTGTGTGTATGTGTGTGTGTGTCCGTGTACTGTGTGTGTGTGTGTGTACTGTGTGTGTGTGTGTGTGTGTGACTATGTGTGCGCAGATGTAGGATATTAATTTGATCACCCTGTTGCAGGATAACATTCCTGCAATACAGGACATTTAAAAACTTGTGGTGTAAAAGGCTTCTGAAGTTAGGCATTTCAGACTTGATTTTCCCTTGCGAAAAATGTATCAACCCCCTTCACAAATTGTCCATTAATTATAATCCACATAATAATTAACATTTCCTGTTGGTGCATGATTATTTTCCTGCTGTAGCAAACTGGCTCAAATGTTAAGATCCTGCATGTGTATGTGCATCCACGTGCAATGGTTTCCTCACTTAAAAGTTGCGTCATACCGCAGTCTCTGCGTGTCACGTGTTCACACACACACGCGTGTGTGTGTATTAAGTGTTCTGTATGTTCCCTGAGAAAGATCCCTTGACGAGGACCCAACAGACATTGTGTGACGTGAAACGACCTCTCCTTAAAGGTTAGCGTATGGTTATGGCTGAATCATGTGTCTGAGGTGTGATATTTACATCAAAACAACGGGGCAAACGGAGAGCTACACCAACTACTATTCCTCCACTGTTGCAGTAGATCTACAAATGTCCATCGGTGCAATCTGCAATAGCTCAGCTGGAAAAGTGGCGGAGCTCCCAAGTGTAATATTACTACTGTAATGTCAATGGACGCTTCACAAACAACCGCAGAGTAGCTCAGATCATCATTCACAAGTTTCTAGCTACTGTAGAAAGTCGTATGCCGTTGGTACGCTCATGGACTTCACTTTGTATTGACTGCTGTGTTGGTGTGAATAATCGTGAACTTTGTAAAACAAAAAGTACAAAAGGCTAGTGAAAGTTCTAGTATTACGCTGGACAATAGGAAGATAATTATATTGATTTAATAATGCTTTAGCATTAGCATTGCCTTCACTTTACAGTCATTTCCTGTGTGTTCTGCCATGGCCTTCAGTACAGTCATTTCCTGTGTGTTCTGCCATGGCCTTCAGTACAGTCATTTCCTGTGTGTTCTGCCATGGCCCTCAGTACAGTCATTTCCTGTGTGTTCTGCCATGGCCTTAAATTTACATTTTAGTCATTTAGCAGACACTCTTATCCAGAGCGACTTACAGTTAGTGAGTGCATAATTTTTTTTTTCATATTACCCCCGTGGGAATCGAACCTACAACCCTGGCGTTGCAAACGCCATGCTCTACCAACTGAGCTACATCCCTGCCGGCCATTCCTCCCCTACCTACCCTGGACGACGCTGGGCCAATTGTGCGCCGCCCCATGGGTCTCCCGGTTGCGGCCGGCTACGAACGACAGAGCCTGGATTTGAACCAGGATCTCTAGTGGCACAGCTAACACTGCGATGCAGTGCCTTAGACCACTGCGCCACTCGGGAGGCGTTTCCTGTGTGTTCTGCCGTGGCCTTCAGTACAGTCATTTCCTGTGTGTTCTGCCATGGCCCTCAGTACAGTCAGACGTGTATGTCAGGCATAAGGTCACTGCAGTTCTGTCATTTTACTTTTAATAGCTTGTTTAGTGTTCAGCATCTCGCCTTAGTTAAGCATGGCCTCGGGGTGACTTCATGGGGGGTGTGTGTGTGTGTGTGTGTGTGTGTGTGCGTGTGTGCGTGTGCGTGTGCGTGTGCGTGTGCGTGTATGTGTGCGTGTGTGTGTGTGTGTGTGTGTGTATGTGTGCGTGTGTGTGTGTGCGTGTGTGTGCGTGGACAATCTACATTATTATCTGTCTTACTGTATCCTTTTAACTATTTTGGAGAAAATGAAGTTCCTGAAATGAAGAGAATAATTATGTGTATTGGAAGTACAGTATTGAGATGCTTTCTGACCTTGGTATCTATCTGAATTAAATTGAATACATTTACCATCAGTCCCCATCACACTTCACCGTTGAAGATAAATGTGTCTCACTGTTTTCATGGTTGCTATAGTCACTCAGCCTGGTCTCAAGCTTTACCAACACCCTGAGCTGACTGTTGAAGTCCTACAAATTGACAGAATTGCATTAAAGACTGTAGTTATTTGATAATATGATAAAACATTTGTCTTGGACTAACACATCAGCTCATGTTATCACCCTTGTATTTGCAACGAGTGGTCTGCTGACGTACAGTATCAACATTGATTTCTGTCTCAAAGTATTAAATGGTTCCCCAACATACTGCATGTCAATATAGAATACATTTGATCACTTTTGACTCATTTGAGGCGATGTTGGCTATACGGTTAAAGGTCATATTTTCACACTGATTTCCCAGCATAGCAGATGCTCCAAGAAACAACCAGTAAAGATATGAGAAGCCATGAGCTGATGCTTCCATTGTGGCTTTTTTCATCGGACTGATAGGAGGTCAGAAGGCCGGTTGAACAGTGTACTTCCAGGTGAACAAAAAGAAGAGAAGTCGTTGGTAAAGTCAATCAGAAATCAACCCGGTTTATGACAAGTTGCAACATTTTAGTCACTTAGCAGACGCTCTTATCGAGAGCAATTAGGGTTAAGTGCCTTGCTCAAGGGCACATCGACAGAATTTTCACCTAGTCAGCTCGGGGGATTAGAACCAGCGACCTTTTCGGTTACTGGCACAACGCTCTTAACCACTAAGCCACCTGCCGCCCAACAGGGGTACACCCCCAGCACGGAAGCAGAGAAAATGTCTCAACTGTCTAACTTCTATCCTAATCAGACGCTCAGCCAGCACCAAATGTTCTGTAAACACCAGCCAGTGTTCACAGAATGTCATCAATACAATCCAACAGTGAATAATAATAACCGGTCCTCTGTCCACGTCAATTATCTCCAGAGTGGCGCAGTGGTCTAAGGCACTGCATCGCAGCGCTAGCTGTGCCACTAGAGATCCTGGTTCAATTCCAGGCTCTGTCGTAGCCGGCCGCGAACCGGGAGACCCATGGGGCGGCGCACAATTGGCCCAGCGTCCTCCAGGGTAGGGGAGGGGAATGGCTGGCAGGGATGTATCTCAGTTGGTAGAGAATGCTGTTTGCAACGCCAGGGTTGTGGGTTCGATTCCCACGGGGGGGCCAGTATGAAAAATAAAAAAAAATATGTATGCACTCACTAACTGTAAGTTGCTCTGGATAAGAGTGTCTGCTAAATGACTAAAATGTAATGTAATCCCTATCAACAGATATGAGAATCAACCTGCACCTTCTGTCACAGACAGTGGACAATGATGTGTATTGCACAAACTCCAAATACGCTAAACATGTTGATCACTCTAAATTAAAACAAACTAACACAACAGCTCATATTATCAGCCTTGTATTTGCAGTGAGTGGTCTGCTGACGTACAGTATCAACACTGGTTTCTGTCTCCTTGTTTTTTGTAAGTATCAAAGGGTTTTTAAAATCTTTTAAATTAAAAAATGCATTGGCCTGATGGTGGTTCTGAAGCAGCCCTTGTATTCTATATAACTCTCGTCTCATTTGACGTGGTGTCTACTGTTAAAGATAGACACAAGGTTAAAGCAGAGTTAGATATAGACCTGTTTGACAGGATGATCACATAACCTACAATACAGCGACTGGGAAGATTCTCTCTCCTCATTTTTACTCTTGTTTTACCAGGTTGACTGAGAACACGTTCAAATTCACAGCAATACCCTGGTGATTAGTTACAGGGGATGAATGAGCCAATTGGAAGCTGCGGATGATTAGGTGGCCATGATGGTATGAGGGACAGATTGGGACTTTGGCCAGGACACCGGGGGTTAACACCCCTACTCTTACCATAAGAGCCATGGGATATTCAGTGACCACAGAGAGTCAGGACACCCGTTTAACGTCCCATCCGAAAGAGAGCACCCTACACAGGGCAGCTTTCCTTGTCGTGTTTTATCCCTTGCTGAAAAACATCCCACCAAACCCCTGAGGTAAATGCAGCCCTATGCTAAAGAACATCCCACCAAACCCCTAAGGTAAATGCAGCCCTATGCTTAAGTTTCAGTAAAGAAAATAGGTTTACCATAAGTTTGTGACTCGTGAGACATAACCATATGGTAATGAGATGCAGGTAAAGGCCTATGACAAGGATGTGACTTCTAAGATGTAACCTACAGTAAAATTATGGTAATGAGATGCAGGTAAACATCATGAATGTCTGTTCGATGTGTCCTGGATCTTCCTATTTTCCTCCTGAACAGTATGGTCACGTCAGGTGAAGCGGTGACATAGTGACCTGACATCCAGCTCCCAGCGCCAACCCCCCCAACCCCCTCCACCCCCTCAACCCCCCTCAGGTAACTGCTTATGCATAGTTAATGAACCAGTGAATCCTGCCAAACCAAAATGGAAAAACAAGAACAAAAGGGGGCATGTTACTTTTCAGAACATGAAATGATGTAGGAATTTCATGTAGAGTTACAGATATAGAAATGATTGGGTTAAGAGTGACATGTTTGGTAATTCTGAACAGATACCAAGCAGTGGCAGACAGTCATTTTTTGTATTGATTGATAAATTGACTGTTTAAATGGTGCCCTCAGCATCCTTTAAATTAAAAACCACCAATTTAAATCCAGGAAAACTTTATTTGCTACACTCACATAGAAACTAGAGTATACTCTAGGCCTAACCCACAGTATACTCTAGGCCTAACCCACAGTATACTCTAGGACTAACCCACAGTATACTCTAGGACTAACCCACAGTATACTCTAGGACTAACCCACAGTATACTCTAGGACTAACCCACAGTATACTCTAGGACTAACCCACAGTATACTCTAGGACTAACCCACAGTATACTCTAGGACTAACCCACAGTATACTCTAGGCCTAACCCACAGTATACTCTAGGCCTAACCCACAGTATACTCTAGGCCTAACCCACAGTATACTCTAGGACTAACCCACAGTATACTCTAGGCCTAACCCACAGTATACTCTAGGCCTAACCCACAGTATACTCTAGGCCTAACCCACAGTATACTCTAGGACTAACCCACAGTATACTCTAGGCCTAACCCACAGTATACTTTATGCCTAACCCACAGTATATTTTATGCCTAACCCACAGTATATTCTAGGCCTAACAACAGAACATCGACCGTTTCCAAAGGTGCTGCCCTGCTTAAGCTTCTTGTTCCAGAAGCCACATCTCTTGCCAGTGTTTCAGCAGAAAGAAGGGAGACATGAGAGAAGGTGGACTGGATCAAAGCTACACAACACTGATTTCCCCCCACATTTCCTCTCTGCTGTTCCCTCTGGGGAAAGACTGATCAAACCGTACAGAGTTGTCTAGGGCTGCCCCCAGACTAGGATGTGTCCCAGACTAGGGCTGTCCCCCAGACTAGGGCTGTCCCCCAGACTAGGACTGTGTCCCAGACAAGGACTGTGTCCCAGATTAGGACTGTGTCCCAGATTAGGACTGTGTCCCAGATTAGGACTGTGTCCCATATTAGGGCTGTGTCCCAGATTAGGGCTGTCCCACAGATTAGGACTGTGTCCCAGATTAGGACTGTGTCCCAGATTAGGACTGTGTCCCAGACTAGGACTGTGTCCCAGACTAGGGCTGTGTCCCAGATTAGGACTGTGTCCCAGACTAGGACTGTGTCCCAGATTAGGACTGTGTCCCAGACTAGGGCTGTCCCCCAGACTAGGGCTGTCCCCCAGACTAGGGCTGTGTCCCAGACTAGGACTGTGTCCCAGATTAGGACTGTGTCCCAGATTAGGACTGTGTCCCAGACTAGGACTGTGTCCCAGATTAGGACTGTGTCCCAGATTAGGACTGTGTCCCAGATTAGGACTGTGTCCCAGATTAGGGCTGTGTCCCAGACTAGGACTGTGTCCCAGATTAGGGCTGTGTCCCAGATTAGGGCTGTGTCCCAGATTAGGACTGTGTCCCAGATTAGGGCTGTGTCCCAGATTAGGACTGTGTCCCAGATTAGGGCTGTGTCCCAGACTAGGACTGTGTCCCAGATTAGGGCTGTGTCCCAGATTAGGGTTGTGTCCCAGATTAGGACTGTGTCCCAGATTAGGGCTGTGTCCCAGATTAGGACTGTGTCCCAGATTAGGACTGTGTCCCAGATTAGGACTGTGTCCCAGACTAGGACTGTGTCCCAGATTAGGACTGTGTCCCAGATTAGGACTGTGTCCCAGATTAGGACTGTGTCCCAGATTAGGGCTGTGTCCCAGATTAGGACTGTGTCCCAGATTAGGACTGTGTCCCAGATTAGAACTGTGTCCCAGACGGCACTCCATTCCCTAGCCCATAGGCTCTGGTCAAAAGTAGTGCACTATATAGGGAATAGGGTGTCATTTGGCAATCAGATTAGATGTATTAACATCTTCTGCAGCAGTTCTCAGCATTCCAGAGAATAATCCTTGAATTAAGGTTAGGATTCCAGAGTTCAGACCGACTAGAATAATCCTCACCACAGCTAGATGAGTATAATTATAGACCATCCCAACTTACATTTACGTCATTCTTATCCAGAGCGACTTACAGTTAGTGATTACATATATATATATTTTTTATACTGACCCCCTGTGGGAATCGAACCCACAACCCTGGCGTTGCAAACGCCATGCTCTATGAACTGAGCTACATCCCTGCCGGCTATTCCCTCCCCTACCCTGGACGAATTGTGCGCTGCCCATGAGTCTCCCGGTCGCGGCGACAGAGCCTGGATTCGAACCAGGATCTCTAGTGGAACAGTTAGCACTGCGATGCAGTGCCTTAGACCACTGCGCCACTCAGGAGTACTTACCTCACTATACATCAGTATAATTATAGACCATCACAACGTACCTCACTATACATCAGTATAATTAGACCATCACAAAGTACCTCACTATACATCAGTATAATTATAGACCATCACAACTTACCTCACTATACATCAGTATAATTATAGACCATCACAACGTACCTCACTATACATCAGTATAATTATAGACCATCACAACGTACCTCACTCTACATCAGTATAATTATAGACCATCACAACGTACCTCACTCTACATCAGTATAATTAGACCATCACAACGTACCTCACTATACATCAGTATAATTATAGACCATCACAACTTACCTCACTCTACATCAGTATAATTATAGACCATCACAACGTACCTCACTCTACATCAGTATAATTATAGACCATCACAACGTACCTCACTCTACATCAGTATAATTATAGACCATCACAACGTACCTCACTCTACATCAGTATAATTAGACCATCACAACGTACCTCACTATACATCAGTATAATTATAGACCATCACAACGTACCTCACTCTACATCAGTATAATTATAGACCATCACAATGTACCTCACTTTACATCAGTATAATTATAGACCATCACAACGTACCTCACTCTACATCAGTATAATTAGACCATCACAACGTACCTCACTATACATCAGTATAATTATAGACCATCACAACTTACCTCACTCTACATCAGTATAATTATAGACCATCACAACGTACCTCACTCTACATCAGTATAATTAGACCATCACAACGTACCTCACTATACATCAGTATAATTATAGACCATCACAACGTACCTCACTCTACATCAGTATAATTATAGACCATCACAATGTACCTCACTTTACATCAGTATAATTATAGACCATCACAACGTACCTCACTCTACATCAGTATAATTATAGACCATCACAACGTACCTCACTCTACATCAGTATAATTATAGACCATCACAACGTACCTCACTCTACATCAGTATAATTATAGACCATGCACAACGTGAATATGTGTGAATACACTGTGTCATTGTACTGTTATATACAATCTCACTCTGCATTTGATCCAAGTGTTTGGTTCAAGGGTTTATTATTGTGGGAAAATCCTGCTCTCATCAACGATAGAAAGTCATCTGCAATGTGATGACTGCATGGTGATGTCTCCAAGGTGATGTCTCCAAGGTGATGTCTCCAAGGTGATGACTGCATGGTGATGTCTCCAAGGTGATGACAGTGAAGCTTTATTTTTAGCTTTATGTTGGGAATTTGAATGAGCTTGTCAAACCAATCCAGAACACGAATTTAGATAAGCGTTGGATTGGATTAAATATTTTTTTTAACGAAAAACCATCGCTAATGTGATGCGAGAAAGACTGTTGCTAATGTTCCTGACAGTGAGCTGAACCCAGAGAAAAAAGAAAACTTAAACATCATATTTGCTTGCCAAGTTGAGGATGTTGTAGTTTATTATGGCTGCCATGAGGGACTGTAACTGCAATTGAAGCCTACACTCTTAGAAAGAAAAGGTTATTTATAGAACCAAAAAGTGGTAGGGGTCAGGGGTCATGTTGGTGATTAAGTGCTTGTCAATGTGCTATGAATAGGTTATGATTGAGTTATCAAATCAAATGTTATTCATCACATGCTTGGTAAACAACACGTGTGGACTAACCGTGAAATTCTTACTTCCCAACAATGCAGAGAGAGAACATAGAGATATAATAGAAAAGTAAAAGACGTACTAATAAAAGAAATAATAAATACACAATGAATAACGATAACTTGGCTTTATACACGGGGTACCAGTACCGAGTCTATGATGACTTGGCTATATACACGGGGTACCAGTACCGAGTCTATGATAACTTGGCTATATACACGGGGTACCCAGTTACAGAGTCTATGATAACTTGGCTATATAACCAGGGTACCAGTACCAGAGGTATATGATAACCTTGGGCTATATACCACGGGGTACCAGTACAGAGTTCCTAGGATAACTTGGCTTTAAACCACGGGGTACCGGTACCGAGTCTATGATAACTGGCTATATACACGGGGTACCAGTACCGAGTCTGGATGACACTTGGCTATACACACACAAGGGTAACCAGTTACAGAGTTCTATGATAAACTTGGCTATATACACCAGGGTAACCAGTACAGAGTCTATGATACTTGGCTTATATACACAGGGTACCAGTACAGAGTCTATGGATAACTCTGGCTATATACCTGGGTACCAGTACCCGAGTCATATGATAACTTGGCCTATATACAACGGGGTACCAGTACCGAGTCTATGATAACTTTGGCTATATACACGGGTGTACCAGTACCGAGTTCTATGATACTTGGCTATATACACGGGGGTACCAGTACCGAGTCTATGATAACCTTGGCGCTATATACACGGGGTACCAGTACAGAGTCTATGATAACTTGGCTATATACACAAGGTACCAGTACCGAGTCAATGTGCAGGGGTACGAGGTAATTGAAGTAGATATGTATAGTGGGGAAAAAAAGTATTTAGTCAGCCACCAATTGTGCAAGTTCTCCCACTTAAAAAGATGAGAGAGGCCTGTCATTTTCATCATAGTAGGATCATGTAGGATTTTTAATGAATTTATTTGCAAATTATGGTGGAAAATAAGTATTTGGTCACCTACAAACAAGCAAGATTTCTGGCTCTCACAGACCTGTAACTTCTTCTTTAAGAGGCTCCTCTGTCCTCCACTCGTTACCTGTATTAATGGCACCTGTTTCAACTTGTTATCAGTATAAAAGACACCTGTCCACAATCTCAAACAGTCACACTCCAAACTCCACTATGGCCAAGACCAAAGAGCTGTCAAAGGACACCAGAAACAAAATTGTAGACCTGCACCAGGCTGGGAAGACTGAATCTGCAATAGGTAAGCAGCTTGGTTTGAAGAAATCAAGTGTGGGAGCAATTATTAGGAAATGGAAGACATACAAGACCACTGATAATCTCCCTCGATCTGGGGCTCCACGCAAGATCTCACCCCGTGGGGTCAAAATGATCACAAGAACGGTGAGCAAAAATCCCAGAACCACACAGGGGGACCTAGTGAATGACCTGCAGAGAGCTGGGACCAAAGTAACAAAGCCTACCATCAGTAACACACTACGCCGCCAGGGACTCAAATCCCCCTGCTTAAGCCAGTACATGTCCAGGCCCGTCTGAAGTTTGCTAGAGTGCATTTGGATGATCCAGAAGAGGATTGGGAGAATGTCATATGGTCAGATGAAACCAAAATAGAACTTTTTGGTAAAAACTCAACTTGTCGTGTTTGGAGGACAAAGAATGCTGAGTTGCATCCAAAGAACACCATACCTACTGTGAAGCATGGGGGTGGAAACATCATGCTTTGGGGCTGTTTTTCTGCAAAGGGACCAGGACGACTGATCTGTGTAAAGGAAAGAATGAATGGGGCCATGTATCGTGAGATTTTGAGTGAAAACCTCCTTCCATCAGCAAGGGCATTGAAGATGAAACGTGGCTGGGTCTTTCAGCATGACAATGATCCCAAACACACCGCCCGGGCAACGAAGGAGTGGCTTCGTAAGAAGCATTTCAAGGTCCTGGAGTGGCCTAGCCAGTCTCCAGATCTCAACCCCATAGAAAATCTTTGGAGGGAGTCCGTGTTGCCCAGCGACAGCCCCAAAACATCACTGCTCTAGAGGAGATCTGCATGGAGGAATGGGCCAAAATACCAGCAACAGTGTGTGAAAACCTTGTGAAGAATTACAGAAAACGTTTGACCTGTGTCATTGCCAACAAAGGGTATACAGTGGGGAGAACAAGTATTTGATACACTGCCGATTTTGCAGGTTTTCCTAATTACAAAGCATGTAGAGGTCTGTCATTTTTATCATATGTACACTTCAACTGTGAGAGACGGAATCTAAAACAAAAATCCAGAAAATCACATTGTATGATTTTTAAGTAATTAATTTGCATTTTATTGCATGACATAAGTATTTAATCACCTACCAACCAGTAAGAATTCCGGCTCTCACAGACCTGTTAGTTTTTCTTTACGAAGCCCTCCTGTTCTCCACTCATTACCTGTATTAACTGCACCTGTTTGAACTCGTTACCTGTATAAAAGACACCTGTCCACACACTCAATCAAACAGACTCCAACCTCTCCACAATGGCCAAGACCAGAGAGCTGTGTAAGGACATCAGGGATAAAATTGTAGACCTGCACAAGGCTGGGATGGGCTACAGGACAATAGGCAAGCAGCTTGGTGAGAAGGCAACAACTGTTGGTGCAATTATTAGAAAATGGAAGAAGTTCAAGATGACGGTCAATCACCCTCGGTCTGGGGCTCCATGCAAGATCTCACCTCGTGGGCCATCAATGATCATAAGGAAGGTGAGGGATCAGCCCAGAACTACACGGCAGGACCTGGTCAATGACCTGAAGAGAGCTGGGACCACAGTCTCAAAGAAAACCATTAGTAACACACTACGCCGTCATGGATTAAAACCCTGCAGCGCACGCAAGGTCCCCCTGCTCAAGCCAGCGCATGTCCAGGCCCGTCTGAAGTTTGCCAATGACCATCTGGATGATCCAAAGGAGGAATGGGAGAAGGTCATGTGGTCTGATGAGACAAAAATAGAGCTTTTTGGTCTAAACTCCACTCGCCGTGTTTGGAGGAAGAAGAAGGATGAGTACAACCCCAAGAACACCATCCCAACCGTGAAGCATGGAGGTGGAAACATCATTCTTTGGGGATGCTTTTCTGCAAACGGGACAGGACGACTGCACCGTATTGAGGGGAGGATGGATGGGGCCATGTATCGCGAGATCTTGGCCAACAACCTCCTTCCCTCAGTAAGAGCATTGAAGATGGGTCGTGGCTGGTTCTTCCAGCATGACAACGACCCGAAACACACAACCAGGGCAACTAAGGAGTGGCTCCGTAAGAAGCATCTCAAGGTCCTGGAGTGGCCTAGCCAGTCTCCAGACCTGAACCCAATAGAAAATCTTTGGAGGGAGCTGAAAGTCCGTATTGCCCAGCGACAGCCCCGAAACCTGGAGGATCTGGAGAAGGTCTGTATGGAGGAGTGGGCCAAAATCCCTGCTGCAGTGTGTGCAAACCTGGTCATGACCTACAGGAAACGTATGATCTCTGTAACTGCAAACAAAGGTTTCTGTACCAAATATTAAGTTCTGCTTTTCTGATGTATCAAATACTTATGTATTTGGCTTCCTATTTCGCAACAAAGCCTCCTTCACTCATGCTGCCAAACATGCCCTCGTAAAACTGACTATCCTACCGATCCTTGACTTCGGCGATGTCATTTACAAAATAGCCTCCAACACTCTACTCAGCAAATTGGATGTAGTTTATCACAGTGCCATCCGTTTTGTCTCCAAAGCCCCATACACTACCCACCACTGTGACCTGTACGCTCTTGTTGGCTGGTCCTCACTACATGTTCGTCGTCAAACCCACTGGCTCCAGGCCATCTATAAATCACTGCTAGACAAATCCCTGCCTTATCTTAGCTCATTGGTCACCATAGCAGCACCCACCCGTAGTCTGCGCTCCAGCAGGTATATCTCACTGGTCATTCCCAAAGCCAACACCTCCTTTGGCCGCCATTCCTTCCAGTTCTCTGCTGCCAATGACTGGAACGAATTGCAAAAATCTCTGAAGCTGGAGACTCTTATCTCCCTCACTAACTTTAAGCATCAGTTGTCAGAGCACCTTACCGATCACTGCACCTGTACACAGCCCATCTGAAATTAGCCCACCCAACTACCTCATCCCTATATTGTTATTTATTTTGCTCTTTTGCACCCCAGTATCTCTTTTTGCACATAATCTCTTGCACATCTAGCATTCCAGTGTTAATACTAATTGTAATTATTTTGCACTATAGCCCATTTATTGCCTTACCTCCATAACTTGCTACATTTGCACACACTGTATATATATTTTCTGTTGTATTTTTTGACTTTATGTTTTTTTACCCCATATGTAACTCTGTGTTGTTGTTTTTATCGCACTGCTTTGCTTTATCTTGGCCAGGTCGCAGTTGTAAATGAGAACTTGTTCTCAACTGGCTTACCTGGTTAAATAAAGGTGAAATAAAAAAAAATAAAAAAAATATGTCATGCAATAAAATGCAAATGAATTACTTAAAAATCATACAATGTGATTTTCTGGATTTTTGTTTTAGATTCCGTCTCTCACAGTTGAAGTGTACATATGATAAAAATGACAGACCTCTACATGCTTTGTAATTAGGAAAACCTGCAAAATCGGCAGTGTATCAAATACTTGTTCTCCCCACTGTATAACAAAGTATTGAGAAACTTTTGTTATTGACCAAATACTTATTTTCCACCATAATTTGCAAATAAATTCATAAAAAATCCTACAATGGTTTTTTCTGGATTTTTTTCTTCTCAATTTGTCTGTCATAGTTGACGTGTACCTATGATGAAAATTACAGGCCTCTCTCATCTTTTTAAGTGGGAGAACTTGCACAATTGGTGGCTGACTAAATCATTTTTTCCCCCACTGTACATATAACTAGGAATAAATTGACATTTAGTAAACAGTAGCAGCAGCGTATGTGATGAGTAAAAAAAGTTTGTGCAAAAAGGGTTAATGCAGATAGTCCGGGTAGCTATTTGGTTAACTATTTAACTAACTATTTATCAGTCTTATGGCTTCAGGTAGTAGCTGTTCAGGGTCCCGTTGGTTCTGGACTTGGTGCATCAGTACCTCCTCCCTATAGGCTGTCTTATCGTCGTCGGTGATCAGGCCTACCAATGTCGTGTTGTTGGCAAACTTAATTATGATGTTGGAGTCGTGAGCAGCGATGCAGTCGTGGGTGAACAGGGAGTACAGGAGTGGATTAAGCACGCACCCCTGAGGGGCCCCTGTGCTGAGGGTCAGCATGGTGGATGTCAGGAAGTCCAGGATCCAGTTGCAGAGGGAGGTGTTCATTCCCAGGGTCCTTAGCTTAGTAATGAGCTTGGAGGGCACTGTGGTGTTTAATGCTGAGCTGTAGTCAATGAACAGCATTCTCACGTAGGTGTGCCTTTTGTCCAGGTGGGAAACGGCAGTGTAGAGTGTAACAGAGATTTAGTCTTCTGTGGATCTGTTGGGGCGGTATGTGAATTGAAGTGGGTCCAGGGTGTCTGGGATGATGGTGTTGATGTGAGCCATGACCAGCCTTTCAAAGCATTTCATGGCTACAGATGTGAGTGTTACGGGGCGATAGTCATTTAGACAGGTTACCTTGGCGTTCTTGGGCACAGGGACTATGGTGGTCGCTTGAAACATGTACAGTTGAAGTCAAAAGTTTACATACACTTAGGTTGGAGTCATTAAAACTCGTTTTCAACCACTCCACAAATGTATTGTTAACAAACTATAGCTTTGGCAAGTCGGTTGGGACATCTACTTTGTGCATGACAAGTAATTTTTCCAACAATTGTTTACAGACAGATTATTTCAATTATAATTCACTGTATCACAATTCCAGTGGGTCAGAAGTTTACATACACTAAGTTGACTGTGCCTTTAAACAGCTTGGAAAATTCCAGAAAATGATGTCATGGCTTTAGAAGCTTCTGATAGGCTAACTGACATAATTTGAGTCAATTGGAGGTGTACCTGTGGATGTATTTCAAGGCCTACCTTCAAACACAGTGCCTCTTTGCTTGACATCATGAGAAAATCAAAAGAAATCAGCCAAGACCTCAGAAGAAAAATTGTAGACCTCCAAAAGTCTGGTTCATCCTTGGGAGCAATTTCCAAATGCACAAACAATTGTACGCAAGTATAAACACCATGGGACCACGCAGCCGTCATACCGCTCAGGAAGGAGACGCGTTCTGTCTCCTAGAGATGAACGTACTTTGGTGCGAAAAGTGCAAATCAATCCCAGAACAACAGCAAAGGACCTTGTGAAGATGCTGGAAGAAACAGGTACAAAAGTATCTATATCCACAGTAAAACAAGTCCTATATCGACATAACCTGAAAGGCCGCTCAGCAAGGAAGAAGCCACTGCTCCAAAACCGCCATAAAAAAGCCAGACTATGGTTTGCAACTGCACATGGGGACAAAGATCTTACTTTTTGGAGAAATGTCCTCTGGTCTGATGAAACAAAAATAGAACTGTTTGGCCATAATGACCGTTATGTTTGGAGGAAAAAGAGGGACGCTTGCAAGCAGAAGAACACCATCCCAACCGTGAAGCACGGGGGTGGCAGCATCATGATGTGGTGGTGCTTTGCTGCAGGAGGGACTGGTGCACTTCACAAAATAGATGGCATCATGAGGAAGGAAAATTATGTGGATACATTGAAGTAACATTTACATTTACATTTACGTCATTTAGCAGACGCTCTTATCCAGAGCGACTTACAAATTGGTGCATTCACCTTATAGCCAGTGGGATAATCACTTTACAAGATGTTTTTTTTTTTTTTTTTTTTGGGGTGGTGGGGTAAGGGGGGGTAGAAGGATTACTTTATCCTATCCCAGGTATTCCTTAAAGAGGTGGGGTTTCAAGTGTCTCCGGAAGGTGGTGAGTGACTCCGCTGTCCTAGCGTCGTGAGGGAGCTTGTTCCATCATTGGGGTGCCAGAGCAGCGAACAGTTTTGACTGGGCTGAGCGGGAACTGTGCTTAGGGGGGCCTGAAGTTACGGAGGTGCCGTTCCCCTCACAGCTCCGTAGGCAAGCACCATGGTCTTGTAGCAGATGCGAGCTTCAACTGGAAGCCAGTGGAGTGTGCGGAGGAGCGGGGTGACATGAGAGAACTTGGGAAGGTTGAACACCAGACGGGCTGCGGCATTCCTAATGAGTTGTAGGGGTTTAATGGCACAGGCAGGGAGCAGTAATCCAGACGGGAGATGACAAGTGCCTGGATTAGGACCTGTGCCGCTTCCTGTGTAAGGCAGGGTCGTACTCTCCGAATGTTGTAGAGCATGAACCTACAGGATCGGGTCACCGCCTTGATGTTAGCGGAGAACGACAGGGTGTTGTCCAGGGTCACGCCAAGGCTCTTCGCACTCTGGGAGGAGGACACAACTGAGTTGTCAACCGTGATGGCGAGATCATGGAACGGGCAGTCCTTCCCCGGGAGGAAGAGCAGCTCCGTCTTGCCGAGGTTCAGTTTGAGATGGTGATCCGTCATCCACACTGATATGTCTGCCAGACATGCAGAGATGCGATTCGCCACCTGGTTATCAGAAGGTGGAAAGGAGAAGATTAGTTGTGTGTCGTCTGCGTAGCAATGATAGGAGAGGCCATGTGGGGATATGACAGAGCCAACGGACTTGGTGTATAGTGAGAATAGGAGAGGGCCTAGAACTGAGCCCTGGGGGACACCAGTGGTGAGAGCACGTGGTGCGGAGACAGATTCTCGCCAGGCCACTTGGTAGGAGCGACCGGTCAGGTAGGACGCAATCCAAGAGTGAGCCGCGCCGGAGATGCCCAACTCGTAGAGGGTGGAGAGGAGGATCTGATGGTTCACAGTATCAAAGGCAGCAGACAGGTCTAGAAGGACAAGAGCAGAGGAGAGAGAGTTAGCTTTAGCAGTGCGGAGAGCCTCCGTGACACAGAGAAGAGCAGTCTCAGTTGAATGACCAGTCTTGAAACCTGACTGGTTTGGATCAAGAAGGTCATTCTGAGAGAGATAGCAAGAGAGTTGGCTAGAGACGGCACGCTCAAGAGTTTTGGAGAGAAAAGAAAGAAGGGATACTGGTCTGTAGTTGTTGACATCAGAGGGATTGAGTGTTGGTTTTTGAGAAGGGGTGCAACAATCGCTCTCTTGAAGATGGAAGGGACATAGCCAGTGGTCAGGGATGAGTTGATGAGCAAGGTGAGGTAAGGGAGAAGGTCACCGGAGATGGTCTGGAGAAGAGAGGAGGGGATAGGGTCAAGCGGGCAGGTTGTTGGGCAGCCAGCCGTCACAAGTCGCAAGATTTCATCTGGAGAGAGAGGGGAGAAAGAAGTCAAAGCATAGGGTAGGGCAGTGTGAGCAGGACCAGCAGTGTCATTTGACTTAACAAACGAGGATCGGATGTCGTCAACCTTCTTTTCAAAATTTTCATCCACAGAGAGGGAGGGGGGGGGGGGGGAGGAGGATTCAGCAGGGAGGAGAAGGTGGCAAAGAGCTTCCTAGGGTTAGAGGCAGATGCTTGGAATTTAGAGTGGTAGAAAGTGGCTTTAGCAGCAGAAACAGATGAAGAAAATGTAGAGAGGAGGGAGTGAAAAGATGCCTCTAGTCTAGTTTTCCTCCATTTCCGCTCGGCTGCCCGGAGCCCTGTTCTGTGAGCTCGCAATGAGTCGTCAAGCCACGGAGCAGGAGGGGAGGACCGAGCTGGCCAGGAGGATAGGGGACATAGAGAGTCAAAGGATGCAGAAAGGGAGGAGAGGAGGGTTGAGGAGGCAGAATCAGGAGATTGGAGGGAGAAGGATTGAGCAGAGGGAAGAGATGATAGGATGGAAGAGGAGAGAGTAGTGGGAGAGAGAGAGCGAAGGTTGCGGCGGCGCGTTACCATCTGAGTAGGGGCAGAGTGAGTAGTGTTGGAGGAGAGCGAGAGAGAAAAGGATACAAAGTAGTGGTCGGAGACATGGAGGGGAGTTGCAGTGAGATTAGTAGAGGAGCAGCATCTAGTGAAGATGAGGTCAAGCGTATTGCCTGCCTTGTGAGTAGGGGGGGACGGTGAGAGGGTGAGGTCAAAAGAGGAGAGGAGTGGAAAGAAGGAGGCAGAGAGAAATGAGTCAAATGTGGACATAGGGAGGTTGAAGTCACCCAGAACTGTGAGGGGTGAGCCATCCTCAGGAAAGGAACTTATCAAGGCATCAAGCTCATTGATGAACTCTCCAAGGGAACCTGGAGGGCGATAAATGACAAGGATGTTAAGCTTGAATGGGCTAGTGACTGTGACAGCATGGAATTCAAATGAGGAGATAGACAGATGGGTCAGGGGAAAAAGAGCGAATGTCCACTAGAGATGAGGATTCCTGTGCCACCACCCCGCTGACCAGATGCTCTCGGGGTATGCGAGAACACATGGTCAGACGAGGAGAGAGCAGTAGGAGTAGCAGTGTTTTCAGTGGTAATCCATGTTTCCGTCAGCGCCAAGAAGTCGAGGGACTGGAGGGTAGCATAGGCTGAGATGAACTCTGCCTTGTTGGCCGCAGAACGGCAGTTCCAGAGGCTGCCGGAGACCTGGAACTCCAAGTGGGTCGTGCGTGCAGGGACCACCAGGTTAGAGAGGCAGCAGCCACGTGGTGTGAGGCGTTTGTATAGCCTGTGTGGAGAGGAGAGAACAGGGATAGACAGAGGCATAGTTGACAGGCTACAGAAAATGGCTACAATAATGCAAAGGAGATCGGAATGAAATGAACTAAACATCTGGGAAAGCGAGAGAGCGGGGCCTCCCTCACTTACGTTTCACTGAAACACCCAAATATAACTCTCCCAACTTCCACCTCAGAAACTGTAATTGTTGTAAACTACAGCGGTTCAATGTTTTCTAGGAATAGACTAACTTAGTTTATTCAGCTAGCTAACTTGGTACAGTATTCTTCAGAGAAAACCGTCCAGGGCACCTAGTCATATGACGCCACAGCCAACTAGCATGCCGGACTCCAACAACACGGTTTAGCACCAATACTCGGCCACAACAAACCACCAGTGTGTCAACACGCCAAGCAGATCATTCGTGTCCGTGTCTAACGTTGTGGGTTAGACCCGACAGCTTGAGCGAGTCCGTCGTCAACTTATTCAGCCAGTTAGTTACCTAGAATAGTTAGCATACTAGCTAGCCATTGCTTTCTGCCTACGAAGAAACCCGTCCTCCCACAGCACGAACACACAGAGAGAGCCAAGCTAACGTTAACTAGTCACCCATGTCCCGAATTCCCTTGAACGACTCTGGTTTCCAGTATGTAAAAACAAAACACAAATGTAGGTTATAACTTACCCCTAGCAGCTACTGTTAGCTAACCAAGTGCAAAGCTAGCCACTGAATTGACTCAGCCAGTTCGCTTCTGTTCGGTAGGTCGTTCCAGCTATTGTTTAGTAGCTATCCAGGTAGCAACAAGCTAGCTACATTTTGAGCACAGTAGCTACTTACTACCTAACGTTAACGCTTCATACAATGAGGTTAGAAAAACTGCTGAATGGTAGGCATTATCGTATGTAATTATTGGAGGCAGCTAGCTGGCGTAATTACAGGTACTCTCAGTCGTGAAACAACTATCCACAGTTGCTAATAGTTACCAGTAGCTACCCGCTAGCTAGTCCAGGTAGTGGGTTAGCTAGCTTCGTGCTTCACCGGGCTCAGCCGAATACAATACCTACAATAATCAATCAATCAATCAATTTTATTTTATATAGCCCTTCTTACATCAGCTAATATCTCGAAGTGCTGTACAGAAACCCAGCCTAAAACCCCAAACAGCTAGTAATGCAGGTGTAGAAGCACAGTGGCTAGAATACCTACAATAATGACATACAACAACCCACGATAACTACCCACAATACCTAACTACAATCTAAATACATAGTTTAAGCTTTACTCGACAAAGCTTAAACTATGTATATAAGACATATAAGCCAAGCTTACCTCCCGCCAGAGAGAGACACAACCTCACCCGACGACGACTCTGAATTCAGTCAGGAAGTTAAAGCTTGGTCACAAATGGGTCTTCCAAATGAACAATGACCCCAAGCATACTTCCAAAGTTGTGGCAAAATGGCTTAAGTACAACAAAGTCAAGGTATTGGAGTGGCCATCACAAAGCCCTGACCTCAATCCTATAGAAAATGTGTGGGCTGAACTGAAAAATTGTGTGCAAGCAAGGAGGCCTACAAACCTGACTCAGTTACACCAGCTCTGTCAGGAGGAATGGGTCAAAATTCACCCAACTCATTGTGGGAAGCTTGTGGAAGGCTATCTGAAATGTTTGACCCAAGTTAAACAATTTAAAGGCAATGCTACCAAATACTAATTGAGTGTATGTAAACTTCTGACCCACTGGGAATGTAATGAAAGAAATAAAAGCTGAAATAAATCATTCTCTCTACTATTATTCTGACATTTCACATTCTTAAAATAAAGCGGTGATCCTAACTGACCTAAAACAGGGAATATTTACTAGGATTAAATGTCAGGAATTGTGAAAAACTGAGTTTAAATGTATTTGGCTAAGGGGTATGTAAACTTCCGACTTCAACTGTAGGTATTACAGACTGGGTCAGGGAGAGGTTGAAAATGCCAGCTGGTCAGCGCATGCTCTGAGTACGCTTCATCGTAATCCGTCTGGCCCCGCGGCCTTGTGGATGTTAACCTGTTTAAAAGTCTTGCTCACGGAGAGCGTGATCACACAGTCGTCCGGAACAGCTGGTGCTCTCACGCATGGTTCAGTGGTCGAAGTGAACTTAGAAGGCATTTAGCTGGTGACTGGGTTTCCCTGTAATCTGTGATAGTTTGCAAGCCCTGCCACATCTGATTAGCATCAGGGTTCGATCTTAGTCCTGTATTGATGCTTTGCCTGTTTGATGGTTCGTTGAAAGGTGTAGCGGGATTTCTTATAAGCGTTAGTGTCCAGCTCCTTGAAAGCGGCAGCTCTAGCCTTGAGCTCAGTTTGGATGTTGCCTGTAATCCATGGCTTCTGGTTGGGATACGTACGTACTGTCACTGTGGGGACGACGTCGTCGATGCACTTATTAATGAAGCCAGTGACTGATGTGGTGTACCCCTCAATGCCATCAGATGAGTCCTGGAACATATTCCAGTCTGTGCTAGCGAAACAGTCCTGTAGCTTAGCATCCGCTTCATCGGACCACTGTGATCTAGAGTTGTTTCGCTGCACAGGTGACATGCTGGTATTAGACAGATTTATATTTTCCTGCATTAAAATCACCGGCCACTAGGAGCACCGCCTCCGGATGAGCATTTTCTTGTTTGCTTATGTCCCTATACGGCTGGTTGAGTGTAGTCTTTGTGCCAGCATCGGTTTGTGGCGGTAAATAGACAGCTACAAAAAACATAGATGAAAACTCTGTTGGTAAATAGTGTGGTCTAAAGCTTATCGTGAGGTATTCTAACTCAGGCGAGCAGAACCTCGAGACTTCCTTAATATTAGAGATTAAAGCCCCCCGGCCAAACCCTCCCCTAACCTGGACGACGTTGGGCCAATTGTGCACCGCCCTATGGGACTCCCGGTCACGGCCGGTTGTGACATAGCCTGGGGATCGAAACCGGGTCTGTAATGACGCCTCAAGCACTACGATGCAGTCCCTTACGTCGCTGACCACTCGGGAGGCCCTCACCATAGAAAAACCAGCTAGAATATTATCCATGTCCTTGTTCAGCCAAGTTTCCGAGAAACATGATATACAACATAAGATTCTGCCATGGAATGTCAGGGCCAGTTTAAAAGTCCAGGTGTGACGGTAGCCAGCATCATGTGTTCTGTCACTCAGTGTCAAGAGCACTGCACCGTGAGGAGGAGGCTGATTGGGCCTGAGAGCTGGAAACCAGGCCAGGCTGGAGGCCTGGGGAGCGGGGGGACTGAGGGTGGGTAGGGGCTCTCTAGGCTGCCTGGCTGGGAGCCTTTGATGGAGGGAGGGGTGGGGGGAGATGGGGGAGGGTGGCTAGGGATGGAGGGCTGTGGGGAGGATGGAGGGAAGGGGAGAGGAGGGGAGGGTTGGGGGAGAGCCCGGGAGAGGCCGGAGGGAGCCTGGAGGGAGGGGTAGAGGAGGGCCGAGGGAGGGAGGGATGGAGCGAAAACATACTGTTAGCAATCAACACTGCTGCCCTTAAACATTAATAGCAACTCACACAATTTGATACATATGGTTGATTTAGCTTATTAATTCTAGTGCTTCATTTGGAATATACGGGGGTATTTTAGTATTCATATTTTTATTATGAAAATCAGAATGTGAAATGTAAATGTACATCAGCAGCCACTTAGTTAATTTATAACAGGATAACAGCATCACTGACGACCAGAGTGTCCTGTGGAAGACAGAACCTGTGAGTTGTAAAATACAGTGATAGCATTAGTAGCATAACCATAAGGTTGGCTAATCATATCCGTGACAGAATAACGCTAACCAACAATGAGCTCTTCCATGCTTTAATCAGATCTTCTGCATTCTGGAGCAGCTCCTTGGTGGCATATAACGGCCATTAGGGGTCATGACTACCCTGAGGGTACAACTCAAATCAAATCAAAGTTTATTTGTCACATGACAGAAAACAAGAGGTGTACACCATATGTCACGAGATAAGAGGATATGTAGGGGGCGGGGCTGCTGTGATCAGACGCACCTGCAGCGAGTTAGCTAATCAGATAGGTAGCTGGGGATTTTATTTAAAAGCCCTGTGTTTTGTGTTGTTCAGGTGTTGGGAGTTGAGCAGAGAATGTCTCTCCATGGGGATCGGTCCCCTATGCAAGTGTCCATGTCTTGGGTGTTTGCTGTGATCGTACTGGACCAGTGTCTGCGGAACGAGAAGTCTTACCTGCGAATTCGAGTGAGGAAGTGGGCGTCTGCCGTTGAACTGGGGCTGTGGAGCTGAGTGGTGATTCGAGAGAGGAACTGAGGCTGTGGAGCTGAGTCGTGATTCGAGAGAGGCACTGGTACAACGCACATCAAGGGGCCTTAGCTCCACCAAGTAACGGACGTGGGACTTCCTGTGATCCCCTTACTCCTTCTCTCTGGGCCGTTTTACTACACCACTGAAAGACACTACACCACTGAAAGACACTATGCTACTGAAAGACACTACACCACTGAAAGACACTACACCACTGAAAGACACTACACCACTGAAAGACACTACACCACTGAAAGACACTATGCTACTGAAAGACACTATGCTACTGAAAGACACTACACCACTGAAAGACACTATGCTACTGAAAGACACTACACCACTGAAAGACACTACACCACTGAAAGACACTACGCCACTGAAAGACACTATGCTACTGAAAGACACTACACCACTGAAAGACACTATGCTACTGAAAGACACTATGCTACTGAAAGACACTACACCACTGAAAGACACTACACCACTGAAAGACACTACACCACTGAAAGACACTACACCACTGAAAGACACTACACCACTGAAAGACACTACACTACTGAAAGACACTACACCACTGAAAGACACTACACCACTGAAAGACACTACACCACTGAAAGACACTACACCACTGAAAGACACTACACCACTGAAAGACACTACACCACTGAAAGACACTACAATACTGAAAGACACTACACCACTGAAAGACACTACTGAAAGACACTATGCTACTGAAAGACACTATGCTACTGAAAGACACTATGCTACTGAAAGACACTATGCTACTGAAAGACACTACACTACTGAAAGACACTATGCTACTGAAAGACACTACACTACTGAAAGACACTACACTACTGAAAGACACTATGCTACTGAAAGACACTACACTACTGAAAGACACTATGCTACTGAAAGACACTATGCTACTGAAAGACACTACACCACTGAAAGACACTACACTACTGAAAGACACTATGCTACTGAAAGACACTACACTACTGAAAGACACTATGCTACTGAAAGACACTACACTACTGAAAGACACTACACTACTGAAAGACACTACGCTACTGAAAGACACTATGCTACTGAAAGACACTGTTGTCGGCAGATTTCCCTGACATCTGTCTCCCTCTCGTTCAGCACCGGAGGCGGGGCCATCGGTGACGCCAAGCAGCGTCTCAGATCTGTGGATCTGGATATCGCCAGACAGACATTAATTTTATTTTTGTGGGGATATGGTTCTCGTTGTGCCCCATAGAAATCGAGAACCTGTCCCCACCCTCTCTATATGTTGTCTCGTCTGGCTTCCCTCCTCGCTATATAGTCCCAGAGCAGCAGAGAGTCCTCTAGAGGGGTTGGCAGAGTAGAGCCAAGGGGGGGGTCCCATATTGTGTGCAGCACCAGAGTGAAATTGTAGTGCTTTCACCCATATTGTTTGCAGTGCCTTCCCTTAGAATATCTATGTTGCTGCAGTGCCATATCAGAATAATTCAGTGTTGCAGTGTGTCACTTCCGCATGCCAGATACCTACCTGAGGGGGTAAGGGAGAGGGTACCCTACCTGAGGGGGTAAGGGAGAGGGTACCCTACCTGAGGGGGTAAGGGAGAGGGTAACCTACCTGAGGGGGTAAGGGAGAGGGTAACCTACCTGATGGGGTAAGGGAGAGGGTAACCTACCTGAGGGAGTAAGGGAGAGGGTAACCTACCTGAGGGAGTAAGGGAGAGGGTAACCTACCTGAGGGAGTAAGGGAGAGGGTAACCTACCTGAGGGAGTAAGGGAGAGGGTAACCTACCTGAGGGGGTAAGGGAGAGGGTAACCTACCTGAGGGGAGGCTCTATTGTGTCGACACAGTCCGGGAAATCGTACAGTCTTCTGTGGGAGGTGGGGAAACGGGGTCCGATCCATGTTAACCCATTAATTGAAAATAAAACTTACCTTGAGCATACTTACCCGCCCTGATCTTCTGTACAACAATCCCTACCTTCAGGCTGTGCCCTACAACCTCTTCCTCAACAATGCAGAGTTCAACGATATCAACGAATTGGACTAGATTCAGGTTGAGACTGCTCTATGGTTATGACTAGGCCTGAATTACTACTGTTCTGTAAGTCAATTCCACTCTCTGGATATTTATTTTTATAAATTCAGCTGAATTCTCGTTTGAGATAGTCTGGTGTAAATCTTAGAAAAGGAAGGACAAAACACTCCCGGCAACAATTGTACTAATTTCCTGACAATGTCAATAAAACATTATTAGTGTAGTCTGAAATTCCCTGAGTTTGCATGTTGTGAGCACTGAATACTCCAAATGAATCCAGGCTCAGTCCAGCTCCTGAAAACATATTGTCTACGACAACCACTGCACCAACCCTGCCAGTGACCCAGGCTGGATGGCTGGCGACTGTCACGATCGTCGAAGGAGGAGGACCAAGGCGCAGCGTTGAATGCGAACATACTTTTTTATTAGTGATTACACTAACAAAAACAACAAACGATAACGTGACGTCCTTGGTCTAACACAAACCACACTGGAAACAAGATCCCACAAACACTGTGGGAAAACTGGCTGCTTAAGTATGGTTCCCAATCAGAGACAACAAGCAACAGCTGATACACGTTGCCTCTGATTGAGAACCACACCGGCCAACATAGAAATACAACACTAGAACGGACACAACGAGCACAAAACATAAAGAACACTCACACCCTGGCTCAACATACAAGCGTCCCCAGAGCCAGGGCGTGACAGCGACACATTGTCCTCAGGCTACTTTTATCCAAGAAAACCTTTCTTTATTCCTCATTCTGATTTCTCACTTCTGTCTCAGGGTCATTTATTTTATGCATCCGGGTGGGTGGAGGGAGGGAGGGAGGAAGGGTGGATAGGGGAATGAGGGGTTGGGGTTGTTGCTGTTTTTCTGTTCTCATATCTGAAAACATATAAATAAAGTACAACAAATACTAATAAAGAAAGTGGAAACCTTCTGGCCATTTATTAATGTTAAGCTACAAACATTTATAACAGTGTATAATCTCCTCAAACCTTTATAACAGCATATCATCTCCTCAAACATTTATAACAACGTGTAATCTCCTCAAACATAACAGTATAGAATCTCCTCAAACATTTATAACAATGTGTAATCTCCTCAAACATAACAGTATAGAATCTCCTCAAACCTTTATAACAGGGGTGGTGATGAGATGATGAGATGCAGGTGCGCTGGAGGGGATTAGGGTGCGTTGGGTTTCCATTCCAGTGTTGCCGAGGTGGTGCGCTCAGACCGGTGGCTCAGTAGACCGGCGAATCAGAGCGCCGCAGGGGAGCAACGGGAGGAGACGTGACACCTACTCATTGCCACAGCCATAACCTGGATCTAGTTTTGTCCCGTGGAATAAATATTGTGGATCTAAATGTCTTTCCTCATAATCATGATTATGTTTGCAATCGCAACAAATAATCTGCTCAGACCCCAACCAAGGATCATCAAAATCCATGCTATAAATTCTCTGACAATCCAAAGATTCCTAGATGCCCTTCCAGACTCCCTCCACCTACCCAAGGACGTTGGCGCACAAAAATCGCTTAACCACCTAACTGAGGATCTTAATTTAACCTTGCTTAATACCCTAGACGCAGTCGCACCCCTAAAAACAAAAAACATTTGTCACAAGAAATTTGCTCCCTGGTAAATAGAAAATACCCGAGCCCTGAAGCAAGTTTCCAGAAAATTGGAATGGAAAAGGCGTTCCACCAAACTGCAAGTCTTCCTACTAGCTTGGAAAGAAAGTACAGAGCAATATCGAAGAGCCCTCACTGCTGCTCAATCATCCTATTTTTCCAACCTAATTGAGGAGAATAAGAACAATCCAACATTTCTATTTGATACTATTTCAAAGCTAACTAAAAAGCAGAATTCCCCAAGAGAGGATAGCTTTCACTTCAGCAGTGATGAATTCATGAACTTCTTCGACGAAAAGATCATGATCATTAGAAAGCAAATTACGGACTCTTTGAATCTGCGTATTTCTCCAAAGCTCAGTTGTCCTGAGTCTGCACAGAACTGCCAGGACCTAGGATCAATGGAGACACTCAAGTTTTTTAATCCTGGATCTCTTGACACATTCATGAAAATAGTCACGGCCTCTAAACCTTCAAGCTGCATACTGGACCCTATTCCAACTAAACTACTGAAAGAGCTACTTCCTGTGGTTGGCCCACCTATGTTGAACATAATAAATGGCTCCCTATCCACTGGATGTGAACCAAACTCACTAAAAGTGGCAGTAATAAAGCCTCTCTTGAAAAAGCCAAACCTTGACCCAGAAAATGTAAAAAACTATCGGCCTATATCGAATCTCCCATTCCTCTCAGACATTTAGAAAAAGCTGCAACTCACTGCCTTCCTGAAGACAAATAATGTATACGAAATGCTTCAGTCTGGTTATAGACCCCATCGTAGCACTGAGACTGCACTCATGAAGGTGGTAAATTACCTTTTAATGTTATCAGACCAAGGCTCTGCATCTGTCCTCATGCTCCTAGACCTTAGTGTTGCTTTTGACACCATCGATCACCACATTCTTTTGAAGAGTTTAGAAACCCTAATTGGTCTACACAGACAAGTTCTTGACTGGTTTAGATCTTATCTGTCGGAAAGATATCAGTTCGTCTCTGTGGATGGTTTGTCCTCTGACAAATCAATTGTACGTTTCGGTGTTCCTCAAGGTTCCGTTTTAGGACCACTATTGTTTTCACTATATATTCTACCTCTTGGTGATGTCATTCGGAAACACAATGTCAACATTCACTGCTATGCGGACGACACACAGCTGTACATTTCGATGAAACATGGTGAAGCCCCAAAATTGCCTACCGTGCAAGCCTGTGTTTCAGACATAAGGAAGAGGATGGCGGGAAATGTTTTACTTTTAAACTCGGACAAAACAGAGATGCTAGTTCTCAGTCCCAAGAAACAAAGAGATCTGCTGTTGGATCTGACAATTAATCTTGATGGCTGTACAGTCATCTCAAATTAAACTGTGAAGGACATCGGCATTTATCTGGACCCTGATCTCTCTTTTGACGAACATATCAAGAATATTTCAAGGACAGCTTTTTTGCATTTTCGTAACATTGCAAAAATCAGAAACTTTTTGTGCAAATATGATGCAGAAAAGCTCATCCATGCTTTTGTCACTTCTAGATTAGACTACTGCAATGCTCTACTCTCCGGCTACCCGGATAAAGCACTAAATAAACTTCAGTTAGTGCTAAACACGGCTGCTAGAATCCTGACTAGAACCAATAGATTTGATCACATTCCTCCAGTGCTAGCCTCTCTACATTAGCTTCCTGTTAAGGCTTGGGCTGATTTCAAGGTTTTACTGCTAACCTACAAAGCATTACATGGGCTTGCTCCTACCTATCTCTCCAATTTGGTCCTGCCGTACATACCTACACGTACGCTACGGTCACAAGACGCAGGCCTCCTTATTGTCCCTAGAATTTTGAAGCAAACAGCTGGAGGCAGGGCTTTCTCCTATAGAGCTCCTTTGTTATGGAATGGTCTGCCTATCCATGTGAGACACGCAGACTCGGTCTCAACCTTTAAGTCTTTACTGAACACTCATCTCTTCAGTAGGTCCTGTGATTGAGTGTAGTCTGGCCCAGGGGGTGCGAAGGTGAACGGAAAGGCACTGGAGCGACGAACCGTCCTTGCTGTCTCTGCGTGGCCGGCTCCCCTCTCTCTCCACTGGGATTCTCTGCCTCTGACCCTATTACGGAGGCTGAGTCACTGGCTTACTAGTGCTCTTCCATGCCATCCCTAGGAGGGGTGCATCACTTGAGTGGGTTGAGTCACAGATGTGATCTTCCGGTCCAGTGTTGCGCCCTCTCTGGCTCGTGCGGTGGAGGAGATCTTTGTGGGCTATACTCAGCCTTGTCTCAGGGTAGTAAATTGGTGGTCTGTTGATATCCCTCTAGTGGTGTGGGGGCTGTAATTTGGCAAAGTGGGTGGGGTTATATCTTGCCTGGTTGGCCCTGTCCGGGGGTATCGTCGGACGGGGCCACAGTGTCCCCTGACCCACCCCTGTCTCAGTCTCCAGTATCTATGCTGCAAAGGGAAGCACAGCCGCGAGCTGCCCAGTGACACAAGCCTACCAGACGAGCTAAACCACTTCTATGCTCGCTTCGAGGCAAGCAACACTGAAGCATGCATGAGAGCACCAGCTGTTCCGGACGACTATGTGATCACGCTCTCCGTAGCCGATGTGAGTAAGACTTTTAAGCAGGTCAACATTCACAAGGCCGCAGGGCCAGACGGATTACCAGGACGTGTACTCCGAGCATGTGCTGACCAACTGGCAAGTGTCTTCACTGACATTTTCAACATGTCCCTGACTGAGTCTGTAATACCAACATGTTTCAAGCAGACCACCATAGTCCCCGTGCCCAAGAACTCTAAGATAACCTGCCTAAATGACTACCGACCCGTAGCACTGACGTCTGTAGCCATGAAGTGCTTTGAAAGACTGGTCATGGCTCACATCAACAGCATAATCCCAGAAACCCTAGACCCACTCCAATTTGCATACCGCCCCAAAAGATCCACAGATGATGCAATCTCTATCGCACTCCACACTGCCTTTCCCACCTGGACAAGAGGAACACCTACGTGAGAATGCTATTCATTGACTACAGCTCAGCATTCAACACCATAGTGCCCTCTAAGCTCATCACTAAGCTAAGGATCCTGGGACTAAACACCTCCCTCTGCAACTGGATCCTGGACTTCCTGACGGGCCGCCCCCAGGTGGTAAGGGTAGGTAACAACACATCTGCCACACTGATCCTCAACACGGGGGCCCCTCAGGGGTGCGTGCTCAGTCCCCTCCTGTACTCTCTGTTCACCCATGACTGCATGGCCAGGCACGACTCCAACACCATCATTAAGTTTGCCGACGACATAACAGTGGTAGGCCTGATCACCGACAACGATGAGACAGCCTATAGGGAGGAGGTCAGAGATCTGGCCGTGTGGTGCCAGGACAACAACCTCTCCCTCAACGTGACCAAGACAAAGGAGATGATTGTGGACTACAGGAAAAAAAAGAGGACTGAGCACGCCCCCATTCTCATCGACGGGGCTGTAGTGGAACAGGTTGAGAGCTTCAAGTTCCTTGGTGTCCACATCACCAACTAACTATCATGGTCCAAACACACCAAGACAGTCGTGAAGAGGGCATGACAAAGCCTATTCCCCCTCAGGAGACTAAAAAGATTTGGCATGGGTCCTCAGATCCTCAAAAAATTCTACAGCTGCACCATCGAGAGCATCCTGACTGGTTGCATCACCGCCTGGTATGGCAACTGCTTGGCCTCTGACCGCAAGGCACTACAGAGGGTAGTGCGTACGGCCCAGTACATCACTGGGGCAAAGCTCCCTGCCATCCAGGACCTCTATACCAGGCGGTGTCAGAGGAAGGCCCTCAAAATTGTCAAAGACTCCAGCCACCCTAGTCATAGACTGTTCTCTCTGCTACCGCACGGCAAGCGGTACCGGAGTGCCAAGTCTAGGTCCAAAAGACTTCTCAACAGCTTCTACCCCCAAGCCATAAGACTCCTGAACAGCTAATCATGGCTACCCGGACTATTTGCACTGCCCCCCCACCCCATCCTTTTTACGCTGCTGCTACTCTGTTAAGTATTTATGCATAGTCACTTTAACTCTACCCACATGTACATATTACCTCAACTACCTCAACTAGCCGGTGCCCCCGCACATTGACTCTGCAACGGTACCCCCCTGTATATATAGCCTCCCTACTGTCACTTTATTTTACTGTATATATAGCCTCCCTACTGTCACTTTATTTTACTTCTGCTCTTTTTTTCTCAACACTTTTTTGTTGTTGTTTTATTCTTACTTTTTTTGTTTAAAATAAATGCACTGTTGGTTAAGGGCTGTAAGTAAGCATTTCACTGCAATGTCTGCACCTGTTGTATTCGGCGCATGTGACCAATACAATTTGATTTGATTTGATTTGGAATAGTCTATGTGCCGGGGGGCTAGGATCAGTCTGTTATATCTGGTGTTATTCTCCTGTCTTATCTGGTGTCCTGTGTGAATTTAAGCATGCTCCCTCTAATTCTCTCTCTCTCCCTCCCCTCCCGGTGGACCTGAGCCCTAGGACCATGCCATGTGGTCCTCTGTAGCTCAGCTGGTAGAGCACGGCGCTTGTAACGCCAAGGTAGTGGGTTCGATCCCCGGGACCACCCATACACAAAAAAAATGTATGCACGCATGACTGTAAGTCGCTTTGGATAAAAGCGTCTGCTAAATGGCATATTATTATTATTATATTATGCCTCAGGACTACCTGGCCTGATGACTCCTTGCTGTCCCCAGTCCACCTGGTCGTGCTGCTGCTCCAGTTTCAACTGTTCTGCCTGCGGCTAGGGAACCCTGACCTGTTCACCGGATGTGCTACCTTGTCCCGGACCTGCTGTTTTTGACTCTCTCTCTCTCTACCGCACCTGCTGTCTCGACCTTGAATGCTCGGCTATGAAAAGCCAACTGATATTTACTCCTGAGGTACCGTCCTGTTGCACCCTCTACAACCACTGTGATTATTATTTGACCCTGCTGGTCATCTATGAACGTTTGAACATCTTGAAGAACAATCTGGCCTTAATGGCCATGTACTCTTATAATCTCCACCCGGCACAGCCTGAAGAGGACTGGTCACCCCTCAGAGCCTGGTTCCTCTCTAGGTTTCTTCCTAGGTTCCTGCCTTTCTAGGGAGTTTTTCCTTGCCACCGTGCTTCTACGTCTGCATTGCTTGCTGTTTGGGTTTTTAGGCTGGGTTTCTGTATAGCACTTTGTGACATCTGCTGATGTAAAAAGGGCTTTATAAATACATTGGATTGATTGATTGAGTAGTTGAACATATTATTACTCCAACCTTGTGAAAGTGACATACTGACATGTTTTCATTTTTTGTGAAAAACAACCTGATATTGAAGCCTTTGATTCGGTCCTCTGTAGCTCAATTGGTAGAGCACGGCGCTTGTAACGCCAGGGTAGTGGGTTCGATCCCCGGGACCACCCATACGTAACAATGTATGCGCACATGACTGTAAGTCGCTTTGGATAAAAGCGTCTGCTAAATGGCATATTCTTATTCTTATTTGACAGCCTGCACATGTGCAGTTCGGCACGAGACGAACGTTAGACCTGATGACATGTTTCTACGCTTAGCTAGCCAACGTCGCCATGACATCATCTACAAGTGTGATCTGGGGATTTCTAGTGGAGAAGCAGTTTTAGCCATATAATCTCTGTTCACACGTCAGTGTCAACACAACACTCCAGGTCGTCTTTATTTCACAGACGGGATCTGGAGAAGAAGCCTTCATTTCTGGAATAAAATAAGTGTATCAATGCATTATCAGGGTTTCAAACATCGGGGCATCATGGGAGATGACCATTGGTCCGAAAACCAAACATTTCTGTTCCTGGGACAGAACAACACACCCAAAAGTGAGAAAATAACTATTGTTTAACTGTGCAACCATTGAAAAAAAGATTGTGTGATGATACATAAGGGTTCAATATTATACGCAGGTGCGTTTATAAGCGGTTAATAGCTAGATTTAAATAGCGGCTCACTATTTGGCAGTCACTGACTGGCTATCGCACTATTTTGACCAATTTGTTATTACCCATTTATTATTGTTTTATAACGATTAAATAACCGTTAATAAACGTAATTACAGACCCTTTATAAACCCTTTACAAATAGAACCTTATTGTAAAGTGTTACCGACGTGGGTGTGTAAAAATTGCATTTATAATAATATAATAATAATAAGCCATTTAGCAGACGCCTTTTTTTCCAAAGCGACTTACAGTCATGTGTGCATACATTTTTACGTATGGGTGGTCCCGGGGATCGAACCCACTACCCTGGCGTTACAAGCCCCATGAGCTACAGAGGACCACCCATTTACAGTTGAAAGTATTGTTGCAATGGTTTTTGATTAGATTTACTAGGGATATAAAGCCTTATTGTTGCTCAGTGGTGGAAAAACGTCCTCTGTCCGGTTACAGATTGCATTACTATCAGTATGAACTCACACAAAGTCCTCGTTCCTGATTTGTTTGATCTGTGGCTTTCTAAAGGCATTGAACTCGCCTGTTTAATGTGTGACTGAGGATGTGACGTCGCACCAACGGCTCCAATGTATTTGTAATTTTTTATTATTCCTTCAATACTAAAAATGTTCACATTTCTTTTTTTAAAAATGTTTCTTTCACACCTGTCACCCATTCCATATCCATATCTAGATCAGTCTCCTACTGACGTCTGAGGGGGTCAGTGTCTGCCTCTAACCCATCACCTCAACGTGTCCCCCATAAAAACATCTCTCGAACTATCTGGACACGATGGGCCGTTACGTTTGTTAGTTACGAACTATCTGGACACGATGGGCCGTTACGTTTGTTAGTTAGGATGATGAAGGTGATGATGCAATTTAATGATATCAAGATGTGGATGTCATGTGAACTTACTATAGGCTAACCACTATAAGCCTGCTGCACCGAAATCATATGAAGGTCCTCAGTATTAACTGTTGTTGTGGAAAGAGATGATGGGTGGGTCATCCCGAGTGGTGCAGTGGTCTAAGGCACTGCATCGCAGTGCTAGCTGTGCCACTAGAGATCCTGGTTCGAATCCAGGCTCTGTCGCAGCCGGCCGTGACCGGGAGACTCACGGGGAGGCCAGTATAAAAAAAGATATATATATATGTATTCACTAACTGTAAGTCGCTCTGGATAAGAGCGTCTGCTAAATGACTAAAATGTAAATGTGATTCATTCATTAGACTATAAAGTTACTGTCAAAGGTTTGTGTGGTGGTAATTACAAGACAACTATTAATTGATAACAGAGCAATCACGAGTAGAGTAGGTTTGATGCTGGTCATATTTCAACCTAGTAACTGGTAATATTTCAAACTAGTAACTGGTCATATTTCAACCTAGTAACTGGTCATATTTCAAACTAGTAACTGGTCATATTTCAAACTAGCAAATGGTCATATTTCAAACTAATAACTGGTCCAAGGAGAGGAGAGGAGAGGAGAGGAGAATGGATGGATGAATGGTTGGCTGATTAATGGTTAACTGACTGACTGATTGGCTGGCTGGGTATAACTGGCTAGATGGCTGGCTGACTTATTTTCCCCATCCGGATGGCTGGCTGGCTGCTGAGGGAACTACACTGACCAGGCTAGGCCTCTGGCTTTTTGTGAAACACAGACAGACAGACAGACAGACAGACAGGCTGTTTAAGAACATTTTTACATTGACATTTTAGTCATTTAGCAGACGCTCTTATCCAGAGCAACTTACAGTTAGTTAGTGCATACATTATTTAATTTTTTTCATACCCCCTGTGTGAATCGAACCCACAACCCTGACGTTTCAAACGCCATGCTCTATCAACTGAGCTACATCCCTGCCGGCCATTCCCTCCCCTACCCTGGACGATGCTGGGCCAATTGCGCGCCGCCCCGTGGGTCTCCCGGTCAAGGCCGGCTACAGCAGAGCCTGGCCTTGACCGGGAGAACAATGTGAACAAGAACAATGTGAGATGTTTCAGGACATGCCCAAAATCACATAAGTTCCCATCACCCTGCCCCTGGATGTCCTTTCTCTCTGTCCCCGTTAAAGAAATAAAGGTGCCTCTCAAGATTGAACTACTAGACCTTTGACAAAGGAGAGGAAACAGACGGGAAGTCTGATGTCATCAACGCACTTTACTTTTCACACTTTAACCCATTCACGCCCTTGTACTATATTTAGGACAATATACAAATGCGACACTGAACACATTCTGTTTGGTGTAAATGCATGTAATCTGGTGCCAACGTAGTAAGTACAAGTGCCTAGACAGGCCACATTTACATTTTAAGATTGACACGAAGTTGAAATGTTGGTATTCGAAAAGTATTCAGACCCGTTGACCTTTTCCACATTTTGTTAAGTTGCAGCCTTATTCTAAAATTGATTAAATATGTTTTTCTCCTCAGCAATCTACACACAATACCGCATAATGACAAAGTGAAAACAGGTTTTTAGAAATGTTTCCTAATTTATTAAACATATAAAACAGAAATACATTATTTACATACGTATTCAGACCCTTTGCTAGGAGACTCGAAATTGAGCTCAGGTGCATCCTGTTTCCATTGATCATCCTTGAGATGTTTCTACAACTTGATTGGAGTCCACCTGTGGTAAATTCAATTTATTGGACATGATTTGGAAAGGCACACACCTGTCTATATAAGGTCCCAACGTTGACAGTGCATGTCAGAGCAAAAACCAAGCCATGAGGTCGAAGGAATTGTCCATAGAGCTCCGAGACAGGATTGTGTCGAGGCACAGATCTGGGGAAGGGTACCAAAACATTTCTGCAGCATTGAAGGTCCCCAATAACACAGTGGCCTCCATCATTCTTAAATGGAAGAAGTTTTGAACCACCAAGACTCTTCCTAGAGCTGGCTGCCCGACCAAACTGAGCAATCGGGGGAGAAAGGCCTTGGTCAGGGAGGTGACCAAGAACCCGATGGTCACTCTGAGAGAGCTCTAGAGTTCCTCTGTGGAGATGGGAGAACCTTCCAGAAGGACAACCATCTCTGCAGCACTCCACCAATCAGGCCGTTATGGTAGAGTGACCAGACGGAAGCCACTCCTCGGTAAAAGGCACATGACAGCCCGCTTGGAGTTTTCCAAAAGGCACCTAAAGACTCTCAGACCATGAGACCACTAGAAGAATGGCGCCGGAGGAAACGGCTGCCGTTTTACGGGCTCCTAACCAATTGTGCTATTGTGGGTGTTTTTTAGTGTTATTTGTAACTAATTTTGTACATAATGTTTCTGCCACCGTCTCTTATGACCGAAAAGAGCTTCTGGATATCAGGACAGCGATTACTCACCTTGTACTTTACGAAGATTTATTCTTTATCGAGTCGGACGCGAAGGATTTTCTTCAGACACCCGACAAGGCCCAAATCCCTGTCATTTGCATGAGAAAGAGACTGAGATATTGGGGACGGAGGACGGGGTGCCTTGTAAGGATCCGACGGCGATTGGGTAATCTGCCTCTACCATCAGTCCTATTAGCCAACGTACAATCATTGGATAACAAAATAGACTTACCACGATCACGGATATATCCTACCAACGGGACATTAAAATTGTAATATCTTATGTTTCACCGAGTCGTGGAGGAACGACTTCATGGATAACATACAGCTGGCGGGCTATACGCTACATCAGCAGGATAGAACAGCTTCCTCGGGTAAGACAAGGGGTGGCGGTCTGTGTATATTTATAAACAACAGCTGGTGCACGAAATCTAATACTAAGGAAGTCTCGAGGTTTTGCTCGTCTGAGAACCTCATGATAAGCTGTAGACCACACTATTTACCAAGAGAGTTTTCATCTATATTTTTTGTAGCTGTCTATTTACCACCACAAAACGATGCTGGCACTAAGACAGCACTCAATGAGCTGTATTATGTGATTAGCAAACAGGAAAACGCTCATCCAGAGGCGGCGCTCCTAGTGGCCGGGGACTTTAATGCAGGGAAACTAAAATCAGTTTTACCTCATTTCTACCAGCATGTTAAAAGTGCAACCAGAGGGGAAAAAACTCTAGACCACCTTTACTCCACACACAGAGACGCGTACAAAGCTCTCCCTCGCCCTCTATTTGGCAAATCTGACCATAACTCTATCCGCCTGATTCCTGCTTACAAGCAGTATGAAAATGTATGCACTCACTAACTGTAAGTCGCTCTGGATAAGAGCGTCTGCTAAATGACTAAAATGTAAAATGTAAACGTAAGCAGAAACTAAAGCAGGAAGTACCAGTGACTCGGTCAATAAAGAAGTGGTCAGATGACACAAATGCTAAGCTACAGGACTGTTCGCTAGCATAGACTGGAATATGTTCAAGGATTCTTCCGATTGTATTGAGGAGTACACCACATCAGTCACTGGTTTCATTAATAAGTGCATCGATGACGTCGTCCCCACAGTGACGGTATGTACATACCCCAACAAGAAGCCATGGATTACAGGCAACATCCACACTTAGCTAAAGGGTTGAGCTGCCGCTTTCAAAGAGCGGGACTCTAAACCGGATGCTTATAAGAAATCGCGCTACGCCCTCCGACGAACCATCAAACGGGCAAAGCGTCAATACAGGACTAAGATTGAATCGTACTACACCAGCTCCGACGCTCATCGGATGTGGCAGGGCTTGCAAACTATTACAGACTACAAAGGGAAGCACAGCCGCGAACTGCCCAGTGACACAAGCCTGCCAGACAAGCTAAATTACCTCTATGCTCACTTAGAGGCAAGCAACACTGAAGCGTGCATGAGAGCATCAGTTGTTCCGGATGACTGTGTGATCACGCTCTCCGTAGCCGATGTGAGGAAGACCTTTAAAAAGGTCAACCTTCATAAGGCCGCAGGGCCAGACGGATTACCAGGACGTGTACTCCGAGCATACGCTGACACTTTCAACCTGTCCCTGACTGAGTCTGTAATACCAACATGTTTCAAGCAGACCACCATAGTCCCTGTGCCCAAGAACACTAAGGTAACCTGCCTAAATGACTACCGACCCGTAGCACTCACGTCTGTAACCATGAAGTGCTTTGAAAGACTGGTCATGGCTCACATCAACACCATTATCCCAGAAACCATAGACCCCACTCCAATTTGCATACCGCCCCAACAAATCCACAGATGATGCAATCTCTTTTGCACTCCACACTGCCCTTTCCCACCTGGACAAAAGGAACACCTATGTGAGAATGATATTCATTGACTACAGCTCAGCGTTCAACACCATAGTGCCCTCAAAGCTCATCACTAAGCTAAGGACCCTGGGACTAAACACCTCCCTCTGCAACTGGACCCTGGACTTCCTGATGATCCGCCCCCAGGTGGTAAGGGTATGTAACAACATATCTCCCATGCTGATACTCAAAACAGGGGCCCCTCAGGGGTGCATGCTCAGTCCCCTCCTGTACTCCCTTTTCATCCATGACTGCATGGCAAAGCATGACTCCAACACCATCATTAAGTTTGCTGACGACACATCAGTGGTAGACCTGATCACCGACAATGATGAGACAGCCTAGGAGGTCAGAGACCTGGCCGTGTGGGGCCAGGATAACAACCTCTCCCTCAACGTGATCAAGACAAAGGAGATGACTGTGGACTACATGAAAAAGAGGACCAAGCATGCCCCCATTCTCATCGACAGGGCTGTAGTGGAGCAGGTTGAGAGCTTCAAGTTCCTTGGTGTCCACATCACCAACAAACTATCATGGTCCAAACACACCAAGACAGTCGTGAAGAGGGCACCACAAAGCCTATTCCCCCTCAGGAGACTGAAAAGATTTGGCATGGGTCCTCAGATCCTCAAAAAGTTATACAGCTGCACCATCGAGAGCATCCTAACTGGTTGCATCACTGCCTGGTATGGCAACTGCTCGGCCTCCGACCACAAGGCACTACAGAGGGTAGTGCATACGGCCCAGTACATCACTGGGGCCAAGCTTCCTGCCATCTAGGACCTCTATACCAGGCGGTGTCAGAGGAAGACCCTAAAAATTGTCAAAGTCTCCAGCCACCCTAATCATAGACTGTTCTCTCTGCTACCGCACGGCAAGCGGTACCGGAGAGCCAAGTCTAGGACCAAAAGGCTTCTAAACAGCTTCTACCCCCAAGCCATAAGACTCCTGAACATCTAATCAAATGGCTACCCAGACTATTTTCATTGAAACAAGATTCTCTGGTCTGATGAAACCAAGATTGAACTCTTTGGCCTGAATGCCAAGCGTCACATCTGGAGGAAACCTGGCACCATCCCTACGGTGAAGCATGGTGGTGGCAGCATCATGCTGTGGGGATGTTTTTCTGCGGCAGGGGTGACTTGTCAGGATCGAAGCAAAGGTGTACGGAGCAAAGTACAGAGAGATCCTTGATGAAAACCTTCTCCAGAGCGCTCAGGACCTCAGACTGGGGCGAAGGTTCATCTTCCAACAGGACAATGACCCTAAGCATACAGCCAAGAGAACGCAGGAGTGGCTTAGGGACAAGTCTCTGAATGTCCTTGAGTGGCCCAGCCAGAGCCCAGACTTGGACCCGATCGAACATCTCTGGAGAGACCTGAAAATAGCTGTGCAGCGACGCTCCCCATCCAACCTGACAGAGCTTGAGAGGATCTACAGAGAAGAATGGTAGAAACTCCCCAAATACAGGTGTGCCAAGCTTGTAGCGTCATACCCAAGAAGACTCGAGGCTGTAATCACTGCCAAAAGTGCTTCAACAAAGTACTGAGTAAAGGGTCTGAATATTTATGTAAATCTACCAGTCAAAAGTTTGGACACACCGACCCATTCAAGGGTATTTTCTGCATTGTATCTGTATACTGTGTAGAATAATAGTGAAGACATCAAAAATATGAAATAACACATATGGAATCATGTAGTAGCCAAAAAAGTGTTAAACAAATTCAAATATGTTTTAGATTTTAGATCCTTGAAAGTAACCACCCTTTGCCTTGATGACAGCTTTGCCCACTCTTGGCATTCAACAAGCTTCATGAGGAATGCTTTTCCAACAGTCTTGAAGGAGTTCCCACATATGCTGAGCACTTGTTGGCTGCTTTTCCTTCACTCTGCGGCACGACTCATCCCAAACCATCTCAATTGGATTGATGTCGGGTGATTGTGGAGGCCAGGTCATCTGTAGCAGCACTCCATCACTCTCCTTCTTGGTCAAATAGCCCTTACACAGCCTGGAGGTGTGTTTTGGGTCATTGTCCTGTTGAAAAACAAATGATAGTCCCACTAAGCCCAAACCAGATGGGATGGCGTATCGCTGCAGAATGCTGTGGTAGCCATGCTAGTTAAGTGTGCCTTGAACTCTAAATAAATCACAGACAGTGTCACCAGCAAAGCACCCCCACACCATCACACCTCTTCCTCCATGCTTCATGGTGGGAACCACACATGCGGAGATCATCCGTTCACCTACTCTGCGTCTCACAAAGACACGGCGGTTGGAACCAAAAATCTCAAATTTGGACTCATCAGACGAAAGGACAGATTTCCACCGGTCTTATGTCCATTGCTCGTGTTTCTTGGACCAAGCAAGTCTCTTCTTCTTATTGGTTTCCTTTAGTAGTGGTTTTTATGCAGTAATTCAACCATGAAGGCCTGATTCACGCAGTCTCCTCTGAACAGTTTATGTTGAGATGTGTCTGTTACTTGAACTCTGTGAAGCATTTATTTGGGCTGCAATCTGAGGTGTAGTTAACTCTAATGAACTTATCCTCTGCAGCAGAGGTAACTCTGGGTCTTCCATTCCTGTGGTGGTCCTCATGAGAGCCAGTTTCATCATAGCGCTTGATGGTTTTTGCGACTGCACTTGAAGAAACGTTCAAAGTTCTTGAAATTTTCTGAAATGACTGACCTTCATGTCTTAAAGCAATGATGGACTGTCGTTTCTCTTTGCTTATTTGAGCTGTTCTTGCCATAATATGGACTTGGTAAATTACCAAATATGTCTGTCTTCTGTATACCACCCCTACCTTGTCATAACACAACTTATTGGCTCAAACGCATTAAGAAGGAAAGAAATTCCACAAATTAACTTTTAAGAAGGCACACCTGTTAATTGAAATGCATTCCAGGTGACTACCTCATGAAGCTGGTTGAGAGAATGCCAAGAGTGTGCAAAGCTGACATCAAGGCAAAGGGTGGCTACTTTGAAGAATCTCAAATATAAAATATATTTTGATTTGTTTAACACTTTTTTGGTTACTACATGATTCCATATGTGTTATTTCATAGCTTTGATGTCTTCACTATTATTCTACAATGTAGAAAATAGTAAAAAATTAAGAAAAACCCTTGAATGAGTAGGTGTGTCCAAACTTTTGACTGGTACTGTATATATATATGAAAACATTATCGATAAAATTCCACACATACTCTCCCTCACATACACAGAACCCTAGACTGTATGCAGTATAAGCAAATTACAGTTTTTTTTTTTCAATTGCTAACATGCATTGGTCAAAACTGAAATCAAATTGTCAAAACTCTTCACACAGTCAGCGAAACAGAGGTGTGTGAGGACCAAACTGTGAATCATTTTTCATTGCTTTCACACAAAATGCATTCAATGACCACATTCTCCGAAATGCACAAACTCTTTTCTCATTCATACTCCACCACCTGCAAAACTATTTATTTGCAGCACATGTATTCAAATGCCAACACACTGTTTCCAAAACTGTTAAAAACACATTCAAAACAGAATGATGTCAAATGTCGTGCATTTCTGCAGTAAGCTGATTGAAACATATAGAAAATCCCAGCAGAATATTTAATCATTCCAAACACAGCTGATTGCAATTTCAGCTGAAAGCCTACCCAAGTGTCCTGTTTTTAGACCCGTTAACAAAACAGACAAAAGAGGACGGCTTCGGAAAGATTGAGTTTGGAAACAAGGATCAAGGAAGACAGGTTGGTGGGGAAAGAAGAGGGAGAGGGAGAATGCATGGAGGACAAAGGAGAGGGAGACCAAGAGCGGTGGTCTCTGATGAGATAAGGGCCACAATTATTGACCATGTTTGAGAGAGGCCGGTTTAAGGGTGCAACCAAATCTGCAGCGTTCAACAGTTGCATCAATAGTACACATTTTACGGCAAAACAACAGGTGAGATGTGCATCCTTCAATGATAATTGAACTACATATTTCAGTGCAATACAGTATGTTCACATTTTTACATGTACTGACATTTTGAAATATATTGATTGTTTTGTGTTTTTCAGTAGGATTCAAAGGTTGCCTCCCACAGGAGGGAGAGACAGAATATTATCAGATGCGCAGGAAATCGCCATTGTTGACATGGTAATTGGCAACAATGCAATAAAACTGCGGGAAATTCGGGACAGAGTGCTGGCAGACAATATCCCTTTTGGGAATGTGAATACGGTCAGCACAACGACAGTTGCCAGAGTCCCAGAGAAACATAAAATAAGGATGAAGCAGTTGTACTCCGGTATCAATATGTCCAGGTAAGATGTCTGTTCAATAACCAAACAGCTATGCATAATGTAAAGTACTGTAAAACTGTGGATTGACTGTATTTTAGAGAGTAGCGGAGGAGAGAGGGGGCAAGAAACTCCCCTACCTTCGTTGTTGTGTGGGATAATGTGGCATTCCACCACTCTGCTGCAGGCACAGACTGGTTTGCTGCCCATCCCAGGATGTCAGTACTATTCCTGCCTCCATTCTCCCCCGTTCCTAAACCCCATAGAGGGGTTTTTCTCTGTGTGGAGGTGGAAGGTTAATGACCAGATGTCCTTACTGGATGCCATGAATGCTGGGTGTGGAGACACTTCTCCTGAAAGACTGCCAGGGTTGGATTAGACATTCCGGAAAATGCTTTCCAAGATGCATGGCCAGAGAAGAAATAAGATGTGATGTTGATGAGAACTTGTGGCCAAATGCAGGAGAGAGGGAGATCTAGAACACCTCACAGTACTGTACAGTATGAGTGATTATACTATACATGTTGTTGATGGTTTTTTTTTTGTAATTATTATTTCAGCCCTGGAATTTCAGGAATTTGTTTTTTGTTTCAACTTTGTATTTTTATAAGTAAATTATTATTATGCTAAGATGTAGAACAAATAAAGACTATTGAAGCAAATTTCTGCATTTCTGAATCATTCTTGTTACATACTTTAGTACAGTCAATAAAGTGGAAAGGTGTTTTTCTGTAATGAAATACTGATTTTTTGTGAAAAATCATTCAAACTTCAGAGGAAAGTTCATCATTTATGTAATGCTCCCTGTTGTTAGTGGTTTTTTAGGTCAGTGTGTTATGAGTGCCAATGTATGCTTTCTGAGAGAGAATTGTTGCCAGTGTTATGGTCGAACAAGCTTATTTTGAGACATGTATGAAGTGTTTTGGTGGTTTGAGTGAGTTTTGGAGGTGAGATTAACTGTTTGGCCAAGATGCATGTTGGTAATGCAGACTGTGTGAAGAGTTTTGAAAAAGTGGCTTCAGTATTGAGTGTCATTTTACAGCATTTTCTCTCTTTCTCAGATCTTTAAACATGATCAAATCTTTGTCTGGACCAATATACACTGAATATACAAGCCATTAGGAACAACTTCCTAATGTTGAGTTGCATAGATTAACCAAACAGCTATGCATAAAGGCACTTAGTTGGACCCCCTTTTGCCCTCAGAACAGCCTCAATTCGTCGGGGCATGTACTCTACAAGGTGTCGAAAGCGTTCCACAGGGATGCTGGCCCCATGTTGACTCCAATGCTTCCCACAGTTGTGCCAAGTTGGCTGGATGTCCTTTGGGTGGTGGACCATTCTTGATAAACACAGTAAACTGTTGAGTGTGAAAAACCCAACAGCGTTGCAGTTCTGGCACCTACTACCATACCCCGTTCAAAGGCACTTAAATATTATGTCTTGCCCATTCACCCTCTGAATGGCACACAAACACAATCCATGTCTCAATTGTCGCAAGACTTAAAAATCCTTCTTTAACCCCGTCTCCTCCCCTTCATCTAGACTGAAGGGGATCAAGATGATATCAAATACACATTTAAAGGACACAGCAGAGGGTCAGATAGTGAACTGCACCTTGTTTCCTCTGAAAGTGAAAAGTCACATTTCAGATAATGATAGAAGAAGTAGTGGTCTGAAACTACAGGGTTATGAAAGAAGAACAGGGAGAGCAGTGTGTGTGTGAATAGTAACTGATTTATTTAATCAGTTACGTGTAATTTGATTACAAAAAAACTAACTGTTTTCAGTTAAATTACAGATACAGATACCAACATTTCCTTATATGCAGACGATACAACATTTGCCTTTCAGCCTCAACAATCATCACTAGATGTTCTTAATGGAGATTTTAAGTTGGTTTCAGACTTATCAGGTCTGAAACCAACTTATGAGAAATGCACCATTTTGAGACCGGGTTCCTTAAGACCAACTATCTTTTGACGTGTTGCGTACCAATTAAGTGGAGCAATGGCCTAGCGGACATGCTCGGCATCCACATTCCAGAAAGAATGAAGGATCTTGTAGAAGGAGAACTTTGATTTGAAACCAACCAAGATTGACAAGTACTACTGCCGTGGAAAGGTAAAGCTTTGTCTTTACAGGGCAGAGTGACATTGATAAACACACTGTCTCTCAGTTAATCTAGTTCTTCCTGTCACTTCCATCCACGGATAAGGTTTTCTTTAAGCAGTTTGAAGCCAAGATCGATTGGCGCAGCGTTCTAAGGCACTGCATCGCAGTGCTTGAGGTGTCACTACAGACCCGGGTTCGATCCCAGGCGGTGTCTTTGGTGGCCAGCTGTATGGCGTTACCTCTGACACGTTGGTGCGGCTGGCTTCCGGGTTAAGCGAGCAGTGTGTCAAGAAGCAGTGCGGCTTGGCAGGGTAGTGTTTCGGAGGATGCATGGCTCTCGACCTTTGCCTCTCCCGAGTCTGTATGGGAGTTGCAGCGATGGGACAAGACTGTAACTACCAATTGGGGAGAAAAGGGGGTAAAAAGTACCCCCCAAAAAATATGTAAGATCTTTCAGTTTATATGGAACAGTCAAACTGAAATATATCTATAGTACGTATGACAATTGCGGGCTTGAATCAATCTCTTAGAAAAGACAAACCCACTTTCAATATATATATTTTTCCTTTTATACAAATTAAGTTGGTTCCTGCAGGATTTCTTAATGGACATCTCCCCATTCTTCAAAGAATAAATAAAAGCTTGGATGCATTTTCAATATTATCCCCGGGGGAAAAAATCTGAAATTCTGAGCAAAATCATATGATTGAATTCAAATATACTGAGAAATGAAAACCAATTTTTTTGAAATGTGTTTCTGGAAAAGGGGATCGTATTTTTAGATGATATCATTGATAGTAATGGACATTTTATTTTATTTGAAACACTGTGTACAATGTATGGGAACATAATTACAGACAGTTACTGATTACTACAGAATGGAAAAAAAAAATAGAAAATGTTGGTTTGTAGACCTCATATGAAATCTCAAAGATGGATGAAATCAATAAAGACATTTTCTTTTGGAAAACAACAAATGGGTTCCATCCCACACAAATTCCACTCTTACTGGGAAGAGCATGTCGTGGAAATTCACCACTAAGGACTCAAACTCATTGTAAATGAATCAATCTTTATTATCACGGCCGGAGAGGTTCACAAACTCAATCCAAGCTTGATGAAAACTCTGAAAAGGTGTTCTCTCTCAGTCCTTATATACTGCTACACAAACAAGTCATATAAGCATGATTTACATTATTCATTATTAATGTTGGTTCCTGCATGTGACTGACTGATACCTCGCGAGGCTTCTTCTCTCAAAGCTGGGACCTTGAAACTGAGATACTCCTTTTGGTGCCCAACGCAATGTTCCCGGGCGCACTGCCAAATTGTTCTGAGGAGGAGGTCACAGTCACGAACCAAGATTCCACAATTCGAATGTTTCAGTTGAAGATATTGTACACATTTCTTGCTACTAACAAGATGTTACAAATTAGATCGAAGAATTCCCTTTGTCCCATTTTTGTGGAAGCGGAAGATTTGTTACATATTTTCTGGTATTGCCCCATAGTTGCTAACTTTTGGGCAAAAGTACAAGAGTGGTTACTTCTTTTACACGATTTCGTTCTTATTATCTCTCCACAAACAGTTATATTGGTTGACTTAAGGGACAAATGCAACACGATATACAATGTGTTGATTCTGCTGGGGAAGGTTTTCATTTTTAAAGGTCAGAAAATAAAATACGTTAGTATTGGATTCTTTTAAAATAACTGTAAAACACTATTATACACTAGAAGGCTGTTTGCAAAAGAAAGTGGGAGGTCTCAAGATATTTCTGATAATAACACGTCAAGAGGGATGGGCCTGATTTCATATTCAAAGGAAAGTTGCTCCTGATCTTAAGTCATATGACAATTCAATTATTTTATTTTGTATAATTTATTATTATAAAAAATGTTTACCCCCTTTTATCTCGCAAATTTCGATCTTGTCTCATTGCTGCAACTCCCCAACGGGCTTGGGAGGCGAAGGTCGAGTCATGCGTCTTCCGAAACATGACCCGCCAAACCGCGCATCTTAACACCCGCCCGCTTAACCTGGAAGCCAGCCGCACCAATGTGTCGGAGGAAACACCATTCAACTGACGACCAAGATCAGCCTGCAGGCGCCCGGCCCGCCACAAGGAGTCACTAGAGCGCGATGAGCCAAGTAAAGCCCCCCCGTCCAAACCCTCCCCTAACCCGGACGGTGCTGTGTCAATTGTGCACCGCCCTATGGGACTCCCGATCACGGCCGGTTGGGATACAGACGGGTCTGTAGTGACGCATCTAACACTGCAATGCAGTGCCTTAGACCGCTGCGCCCACTCGGGAGGCCCATATGAATACTTTCTGAAGGCAGTGTACAACATTACCTAATGTTTGGTTCTAATATTCAACATTACCTAATGTTTGGTTATTGTATACAACATTACCTAATGTTTGGTTCTAGTATACAACAATACCTAATGTTTGGTTCTAGTATACAACATTACCTAATGTTTGGTTCTAGAATAGAAAAGTACCTAATGTTTGGTTCTAGTATATAACATTACCTAATGTTTGGTTCTTGTATACAACATTACCTAATCTTTGGTTCTAGTATTCAACATGACCTAAACTTTGGTTCTAGTATAGACAAGTACCTAATGTTTGGTTCTAGTATACAACATTGCCTAATGTTTGGTTCTAGTATACAACATTACCTAATGTTTGGTTCTTGTATACAACATTACCTAATCTTTGGTTCTAGTATTCAACATTACCTAATGTTTGGTTCTAGAATAGAAAAGTACCTATTGTTTGGTTCTAGTATACAACATTACCTAATGTTTGGTTCTAGTATAGAACATTACCTAATGTTTGGTTCTAGTATGCAACATTACCTAATGTTTGGTTCTAGTATAGAACATTGCCTAATGTTTGGTTCTAGTATGCAACATTACCTAATGTTTGGTTCTAGTATAGAACATTACCTAATCTTTGGTTCTAGTATAAAAAAGTACCTAATGTTTGGTTCTAGTATACAACATTGCCTAATGTTTGGTTCTAGTATACAACATTACCTAATGTTTGGTTCTAGTATACAACATTACCTAACAAAACTCTATCCTCTATCTTGTTAAGTGTGTTCAGATAGATAGCTCAGATAAGCGTGTAATCGGCCACACCTGATCTAAATGAGTGCTTGTTTCCTTTGAAATGGGGTACGTTTGAATAGACTAAAATGAACAGCTTTGTATGCGTAAAAAAACATGGCATGCTAGCTCCATCCTGGTGGCGCAGTGGACTAATTACATGGATAGAGAACGGAATATGATAGGTTTGAATCTCACTGATGCTGTGTCACAGTAAAGAAAATTCACATGACTAAGGAAATTAATTTCCATGTGTCCTATCTGTGCTTGGAGTTCAAAACAGTTAACCCAACATACGCTAGCAGTGTTATTAACAGTCTTACTGAAACATTCAGTGTACGTTTTAAATAAGTTATTTAAAAACCTCAAATTAACCTTTAACTTCCAGTTCTCCGAGCGTTAATAAAACCTCCCAGGAAAATGTCCAAGGAACCATAGTAAAGCGTTCTCAGAACCTCGCTGCAACCTACAAATAAACGTTCCCAGAACAGGCAAAACGTTATCTTCTGTTCTCACAACGTTTAAAGTTTTACCGGTCAGGAAACGCATGGCTTCATTCCCACAACCAATATGAAACCAGAAGCATACGTTCCCACAACTTCCAAGGAACCAAATGTGCTAGCTGGGTATCTTTTTAAAGGGTGTGTAACACAAATCCATCCTAGTTTTGAGAGTGATGTATTTTCCCTTCGTCAGCTGCACAGACCTCTGGGGAGTAGGGAGGAGATGATGTCACAATCAGTTGCACAACGTTATCAAGAACACTCTGTACCACGAACAGCAATTATTGAATTCTAACAAAACTTGTATATCATTATTGTAAGCTGTCTTATTACAAAATAAACAGGTCTACATTATACATGATATCCTTTACCTTATCACAACTATCCTTATTATCAGTCACTAGAGTTCACATTGTAAGAGAGGCAGAGAGCATATGCGGGTATGGTATCTGGGTAGTTCCCTTGGTAGATCACAGATACATACTTGTACAGAGGCCAATACATACACAACGCTACGCTCTGAGGCAGGATGCAATGTGCTTTTGGTTTGCTTTGTGAAAACATGTTACACTCAAGCAAGAACTTCAGGATTTTTATATAACTTTTTTTAATGCATAGCCAGTCACCTATTGAGGCTCATAGATGGACTCAGTAGTTTCTGCTAGCAGAACCAGCCCATAAGGACCAGTTAAAGTTAAACTTACAGACGTTGGTTTAAGTGAGACATAAGCTTCTGCTCACAGAGGTAAGACAGACATACACACACCCACTGAGATGAGAGCGAGGAGAGAGAGAGAGAGAGTGAGAGAGAAGAGGAGAGACAGGAGAGAGATTCCAGAGAAGAGAAGGGGGGATAGAATAAGAAGGGGAGAATTTAAGAAAGGATCGGAGTAGATAAGAATTTAAAGAAATATAATTTTTCAATTTTTTTAATTTTGTGTTCTTTTAGAAGAAAAATCCCCCTTTATTTGGGGAACCCTGAAGCCAAAACTGAATTATTTTTGGCCCCTCCTTTTCCCCAAAATTTTTTAGCCTAACGATGGAGGGTTTAAGTTTTACAGGGATGCATTGGGAAAGCGTTCGCAAACACAAAAATTTTCCTCCCCTCTCACAGCCCCGTGAGGTGTTCCCCCCTTTCCTTCCGTCCCCCTTCCCCCTTCCCCCACTCCCCTTCCCGGGGCCCAAGGGGGTTTGGGGGGGGCAGGGAGGAGGAGGGGGGAAAAACCCCTTTTGCTTATTGTTATTTCTTTTTCCCCCCCCCTTTTCCCCCCTTTCCCCCCCCTTTTTCCCTCTCCCCCTTTCCCCATTCTATCCCTTTTCCCTTTCCCCCTTTCCTTCCTCTTTTCCCCCCCCCCGCTTCAGGTTTGACCGTCATGATAAGTTTGGCGTCCTCATTGGTGTTTTCCCTTTTTTTTTTTTCGCCCTTTTTTTCTTTTTTTTTTTTTTTTTTTCCTTTTTTTTTTCCCCCCCTTAGAGGGAGAGGAAGAAGGGAATAAAGGAGTTTACCCAAGAGAAGCGAAGGGGGAAGAACGATCCATTGAAACAAATCAGGAATGGGAAAAGAAGGAGGGGTTGAAAAACGAGAGAGTTTGCGGGAATGTTATGAATGCCTAAGGGAATGGGGTAGGGTTTTAAAGGAAACATCAAAGACCGATAATGGGGGAAAAAGAAAGGATTTTGGAAATGAGAGATGGGGCCCAAAGAGTATCCGGGTATCTTATTTAAATTGGGGGAAAAACCATCAAGAAAATTCTGGTCATCTAATTTTGTTTCTCTTAACCTTCTCTTTTCCCCCTTCCTTCCTCCCTCTCTTTTCTCTCCTTTCCCTCGCCCTCTATCCTTTCTGCTCTCTCTTCCTTCTCTTCCCCTTCTCTCTTTTTTCCTCTCCTTCTCTTCCTTTCTCCTTCTCTTCTCTTTCCTTCTTCCTGCTTCCCCCCAAGTGTTTTTGGTGAGACTCAGGGCTCAGTTGGATTGGTAGGGAGCTTGGACAAAAAGGCCGTCCCATGGTGACTCGGGGGCTTCCTTCCTTTCTCCTTCCTAAATCCTCTCCCCCCTCTACCTCTCCTTCTTCCCTCCTCCTTCCTCCTCCTTCCCCTCCCCCTCTCCTCTCCTCTCCTCTCCTCTCCTCTCCTCTCCTCTCCTCTCCTCTCCTCTCACTCTCTCCTCCCACCTAGAGATGAGTCAGTCTCCCACACGCCGCTCCGCTCGCCAGGCTGCTCCACCAATCCACCAATCACAGGAAGTGGACGCCTGCCTCAGAGACAGGGTTGGTGATGGAGGAGAAGAGCTCAGCTAACAGCCCCTCTCATCTCCACCCTCCTCACCTCCCCCAGTCTCCTGCCTGATCACTGACACACTTCCTGGGGGGGGAAGGGAAGACATGGAGGGAGGAGGGGGAGAGGGAGGGAGGGTGGAGGGAGAGGGAGGGAGGAGAAGGGGAAAAGGAAGGAGGGAAGGAAAAGTTAGAGCACAATTCAGCACTACTGTAATGTCTCTTGATGAAGTTACACTGAGTGTACAAAACATTAAGTACACCTGCTCTTTCCATGACATAGACTGACCAGGTGAATCCAGGTGAAAGCTATGATCCCTTATTGATGTCACTTGTTAAATCCACTTCAATCAGTGTAGATGAAGGGGAGGAGACCGGTTAAAAAATGATTTTTAAGCCTTGAGACATGGATTGTTTATGTGTGACATTCAGAGGGTGAATGGGGAAGACAAAACATTGAATTGCCTTTGAACAGGGTAGGGTAGTAGGTGCCAGGTTCACTGGTTGGAGTGTGTCAAGAACTGCAACGCTGCTGGGTTTTTCATGCTCAACAGTTTCATGTGTGTATCAAGCCACCCAAAGGACATCCAGCCAACTTGACACAACCGTGGGAAGCATTGGAGTCAACGTGGGCCAGCATCCCTGTGGAACGCTTTCGACACCTTGTAGAGTCCGTGCCCCGACAAATTGAGGCTGTCCTGAGGGCAAAAGGGGGTCCAACTCAACATTAGGAAGGTGTTCTTAATGTTTTGTATACTCTGTGTCTGTTGGCTCGAGTACAAAAACTACTAAACATGGACTATAACTATAAAACATTTTAACTACTTATTTCTCCGGCTTTGCCTCGCAGTGTTTCTCCCTTATTTCTCGCTACAGTACGAACGGCTTCAGAGACTGGACCTAATAATGTGCTCTATTTGGTCCATAATGATTGAAAATACGCTTTCACGCTCACAACCCTTCAGAGGGTCTAATCTAACACTGGACAACACGGCACTAAAAGGCTACGTCCCTTCAGAGGGTTCTAATCTAACACTGGACAACACGGCACTAAAAGGCTACGTCCCTTCAGAGGGTTCTAATCTAACACTGGACAACACGGCACTAAAAGGCTACGTCCCTTCAGAGGGTTCTAATCTAACACTGGACAACACAGCACTAAAAGGCTACGTCCCTTCAGAGGGTTCTAATCTAACACTGGACAACACAGCACTAAAAGGCTACGTCCCTTCAGAGGGTTCTAATCTAACACTGTACAACACAGCACTAAAAGGCTACGTCCCTTCAGAGGGTTCTAATCTAACACTGTAGTACAACACAGCACTAAAAGGCTACGTCCCTTCAGAGGGTTCTAATCTAACACTGTACAACACAGCACTAAAAGGCTACGTCCCTTCAGAGGGTTCTAATCTAACACTGTACAACACAGCACTAAAAGGCTACGTCCTTCAGAGGGTTCTAATCTAACACTGTACAACACAGCACTAAAAGGCTACGTCCCTTCAGAGGGTTCTAATCTAACCCTGTACAACACAGCACTAAAAGGCTACGTCCCTTCAGAGGGTTCTAATCTAACACTGTACAACACAGCACTAAAAGGCTACGTCCCTTCAGAGGGTTCTAATCTAACACTGGACAACACACGCACTAAAAGGCATACGTCCTTCAGAGGGTTCTAATCTAACAGTACAACACAGCACTAAAGCTACGTCCCTTCAGAGGGTTCTAATCTAACACTGTACAACACAGCACTAAAAGGCTACGTCCCTTCAGAGGGTTCTAATCTAACATGTACAACACAGCACTAAAGGCTACGTCCCTTCAGAGGGTTCTAATCTAACACTGTACAACACAGCACTAAAAGGCTACGTCCTTCAGAGGGTTTCTAATCTAACACTGGACAACACAGCACTAAAAGGCTACGTCCCTTCAGAGGGTTCTAATCTAACACTGGTACAACCACAGCACTAAAAGGCTACGTCCCTTCAGAGGGTTCTAATCTAACACTGGACAACACAGCACTAAAAGGCTACGTCCCTTCAGAGGGTTCTAATCTAACACTGTACAACACAGCACTAAAAGGCTACGTCCCTTCAGAGGGTTCTAATCTAACACTGTACAACACAGCACTAAAAGGCTACGTCCCTTCAGAGGGTTCTAATCTAACACTGGACAAACACAGCACTAAAAGGCTACGTCCCTTCAGAGGGTCTAATCTAACACTGTACAAACACAGCACTAAAAGGCTACGTCCCTTCAGAGGGTTCTAATCTAACACTGTACAACACAGCACTAAAAGGCTACGTCCCTTCAGAGGGTTCTAATCTAACACTGGACAACACAGCACTAAAAGGCTACGTCCCTTCAGAGGGTTCTAATCTAACACTGGACAACACAGCACTAAAAGGCTACGTCCCTTCAGAGGGTTCTAATCTAACACTGGACAACACAGCACAAAAGGCTACGTCCCTCAGAGGGGTTCTAATCTAACACTGTACAACACAGCACTAAAAGGCTACGTCCCTTCAGAGGTGTCTAACTAACCCTGACAACACAGCACTAAAGGCTACGTCCCTTCAGAGGGGTTCTAATCAACACTGTACAACACAGCACTAAAAGGTACGTCCCTTCAGAGCGGGTTTCTAATCCTTAACACTGTACAACACAGCACTACAAAGGCTACGTCCCTTCAGGAGGGTTCTAATCTAACACATGGGACAACACAGCCACTAAAAGGCTACGTTCCCTTAAGAGGGTTCATACTAACACTGTACCAACACAGCACTAAAAGGCTACGTCCCTTCAGAGGGTTCTACTCTAACACTGTAGTACAACACAGCACTAAAAGGCTTAACGTCCCTTCAGAGGGTTTCCTAATCTAACCACTGGGACAACACAGCACTAAAAGGGCTACGGCCCTTCAGAGGGTTCTAATCTAACACGGTAACAACATAGCACTCCTAAAAGGCTACGTCCCTTCAGAGGGTTCTAATCTAACACTGTACAACACAGCACTAAAAGGCTACGTCCCTTCAGAGGGTTCTAATCTAACCCCCTGCTGTTTACACGGCAGTCATACACATCTTCCTATACGGGTGGCACAAACACCGCGGTTTAATAAAACAATGAATTCAAAACTTGTGTCCGCTTCATTATGTCAATTGTTTTGAGGAGGCTGCATGAGTTTCCAGTCAATAACCAATGACCTCCAACCACTGTATGAACTCATCGTTTAATCACCATGTAAACCACTGCTGTGGATAATGAATTCTTATGCTAAATTTTACAACTCTGAAAGAGGTGGGGAGAGGGGGAGGCAAGGGAAGAGGGGGAGGCAAGGGGAGAGGGGTAACGAGAGTGGGGATGGCTAGAGAGAGAGGGGAAGCAGGTGGAGAGGGGGAGGAAGGGAGGATGGGGGAGGAAGCGGGAGGGACGTGGAGGCAGGGGTGACGTCGAGGCAGGGGGGAGAGTGGGGCAGGGCAATGGGGGGATGGGGGGGGAAGGAAGGGAGGGGTGGGAGGCAGAGGAGAGGGGGGATTCGGGTTAGGAGAGAGGGGGAGGCAGGGGAGGCAGGGGAGAGGGGGCAGGGGAGAGGGGGAAGGGGAGAGGGGGGCAGGGGGAGAGGGGGAGGAAGGAGAGGGGGAGGCAGAGGAGAGGGGGAGGAAGGAGAGAGGGGGAGGCAGGGGAGAGGGGAGGCAGGGGAGAGGGGAGGCAGGGGGAGAGGGGGAGGAAGGGGAGAGGGGGAGGCAGGGGAGGCAGGGGAGAGGGGAGGCAGGGGAGAGGTGGAGAGGGGGAGGCAGAGGAGAGGGGGAGCCTTTAAATTGTTGAACTTGGGTCAAACGTTTCGGGTAGCCTTCCACAAGCTTCCCACAATAAGTTGGGTGAATTTTGGCCATTCCTCCTGACAGAGCTGGTGTAACTGAGTCAGGTTTGTAGGCCTCCTTGCTCGCACACGCTTTTTCAGTTCTGCCCACACATTTTCTATAGGCTTGAGGTCAGGGCTTTGTGATGGCCACTCCAATACCTTGACTTTGTTGTACTTAAGCCATTTACCACAACTTTGGAAGTATGCTTGAGGTCATTGTCCATTTGGAAGAAACATTTGCGACCAAGCTTTAACTTCCTGACTGATGTCTTGAGATGTTGCTTCAATATATCCACATAATCTTCCTTCCTCATGATGCCACCTATTTTGTGAAGTGCACCAGTCCCTCCTGCAGCAAAGCACCCCCACAGCATGATTCTGCCAACCCCGTTTTTCACGGTGGGGATGGTGTTCTTCGGCTTGCAAGCCACCCCCTTTTTCTTCCAAACATAACGATGGTCATTATGGTCAAACAGTCCTATTTTGGTTTCATCAGACCAGAGGACATTTCTCCAAAAAGTACGATCGTTGTCCCCATGTGCAGTTGCAAACCGTAGTCTGGCTTTTTTATGGCGGTTTTGGAGCAGTGGCTTCTTCCTTGCTGAGCGGCCTTTCAGGTTATGTCGATATAGGACTCGTTTTACTGTGGATATAGATACTTTTGTACCTGTTTCCTCCAGCATCTTCACAAGGTCCTTTGCTGTTGTTCTGGGATTGATTTGCACTTTTCGCACCAAAGTACCTTCATCTCTAGGAGACAGAACGTGTCTCCTTCCTGAGCGGTATGACGGCTACGTGGTCCCATGGTGTTTATACTTGCATACTATTGTTTGTACAGATGAACGTGGTACTTCAGGTTTTGGAAATTGCTCCCAAGGATCAACCTGTCACGATCGTTGAGAGACGGGTCAGACCAAGGTGCAGCGTGGTATGCGAACATGTTTATTAACGAATAAACACAAAACAACGTAACGTGAAGTCCAAGGCTATACACCAGGGTTCTTCAATTCTGGTCCTGGAGGGCCGAGACACCTCTGTTTTTCATCCTCTCCTTCTAATCAGGGGCTAATTCAGACCTGGGACACCAGGTGAGTGCAATTAACTACCAGGTAGAAATAAAAAACAGAAGTGTTTCGGCCCTCCAGGACCGGCATTGAAGAATCCTGCTATACACAATACAAGCCTAACACGGAACAAGATCCCACAAACATAGTAGGCAAACAGGCTACTTAAGTATGATCCCCAATCAGAGACAACGAGCGACAGCTGCCTCTGATTGTGAATCACACCCGGCCAAACATAGAAATACACAACCTAGATATCCACACCCTGACTCAACATACAGGAGTTCCATACGTCAGGGCGTGACACAACCAGACTTGTGGAGGTCTACACATTTTTTTTTATGAGGTCTTGGCTGATTTCTTTCGATTTTCCCATGATTTCAAGCAAAGAGGCACCGAGTTTGAAGGTAGGCCTTGAAATACATCCACAGGTACACCTCCAATTGACTCAAATTATGTCAATTAGCCTATCAGAAGCTTCTAAAGCCATGACATCATTTTCTGGACTTTTCCAAGCTGTTTAAAGGCACAGTCAACTTAGTGTATGTATACTTCTGACCCACTGGAATTGTGATACAGTGAATTATAAGTTAAATAATCTGTCTGTAAACAATTGTTGGAAAAATTACTTGTGTCATGCACAAAGTAGATGTCCTAACCGACTTGCCAAAACTATAGTTTGTTAACAAGACATTTGTGGAGTGGTTGAAAAACGAGTTTTAATGACTCCAACCTAAGTGGATGTAAACTTCCGACTTCAACTGTATGCACGCACCACCTTTCCGTTATTTATTTTTTATACTTTTTTTAAACTAGTTATTTTTTTCATTTCATTTTACCAATTTGAACTATTTTGTGTATGTCCATTACATGAAATCCAAATAAAAATCAATTTAAATTACAGGTTGTAATGCAACCAAATAAGAAAAACGCCAAGGGGGATGAATACTTTTGCAAGGCACTGTATATGGGGGATACAACCATCCCAGCTCTGCAGATTTTGCTGTGAAGAGACAGAATCATTAGATAATTTGTTTTGGTACTGTTCATATGTGGTCCTCTGTAGCTCAGCTGGTAGAGCATGGCGCTTGTAACGCCAGGGTAGTGGGTTCGATCCCCGGGACCACCCATATGTAAAAATGTATGCACACATGACTGTAAGTAGCTTTGGTAAAAGTGTCTGCTAAATGGTATATTATATTATTATATGTAGCTTGTTTTTGGTCGCAGGTTCAGGAATGGCTGAAGAATTGCAACATTTACCTGGAGCTAACTCTGCAAATAGCTGGGTGATTTGAAAAGTTATAGTCAATCAATCCATAAACTGATCACTAACTGACAAATTGAATTGTTTTAAGATGGTCACACTATGGATCATTTACCTAGTTGAATTTTAGGACCCCTTTAGGTATCAACAAATATTTTAACAAATTGTTTTATTAAATATTGAATTTGGCCTTTACTACGATAGTCCACAGAAACGCATTGAATAACAATGTCATAAATAGCCAAAAAGACAGCCAAAAAATGTATCATAGGAAACAAGGTTTTGAAGGGTTTGTCCTATGCTATAAGTAAGCTCAGGAAATAAATAAATAAATATATATATATATATATACTGTATACAGTGGGGGAAAAACGTATTTATTCAGCCACCAATTGTGCATGTTCTCCCACTTAAAAAGATGAGAGAGGCCTGCAATTTTCATTATAGATACACGTCAACTATGACAGACAAATTGAGAGAAAAAAATCCAGAAAATCACATTGTAGGATTTTTAATGAATTTATTTGCAAATTATGGTGGAAAATAAGTATTTGGTCACCTACAAACAAGCAAGATTTCTGGCTCTCACAGACCTGAAACTTCTTCTTTAAGAGGCTCCTCTGTCCTCCACTCGTTACCTGTATTAACGGCACCTGTTTGAACTTGTTATCAGTATAAAAGACCCCTGTCCACAACCTCAAACAGTCACACTCCAAACTCCACTATGGCCAAGACCAAAGAGCTGTCAAAGGACACCAGAAACAAAATTGTAGACCTGCACCAGGCTGGGAAGACTGAATCTGCAATAGGTAAGCAGCTTGGTTTGAAGAAATCAACTGTGGGAGCAATTATTAGGAAATGGAAGACATACAAGACCACTGATAATCTCCCTCGATCTGGGGCTCCACGCAAGATCTCACCCCGTGGGGTCAAAATGATCACAAGAACGGTGAGCAAAAATCCCAGAACCACACGGGGGGACCTAGTGAATGACCTGCAGAGAGTTGGGACCAAAGTAACAAAGCCTACCATCAGTAACACACTACGCCGCCAGGGACTCAAATCCTGCAGTGCCCCCTGCTTAAGCCAGTACATGTCCAGGCCCGTCTGAAGTTTGCTAGAGTGCATTTGGATGATCCAGAAGAGGATTGGGAGAATGTCATATGGTCAGATGAAACCAAAATAGAACTTTTTGGTAAAAACTCAACTCGTCGTGTTTGGAGGACAAAGAATGCTGAGTTGCATCCAAAGAACACCATACCTACTGTGAAGCATGGGGGTGGAAACATCATGCTTTGGGGCTGTTTTTCTGCAAAGGGACCAGGACGACTGATCCGTGTAAAGGACAGAATGAATGGGGCCATGTATCGTGAGATTTTGAGTGAAAACCTCCTTCCATCAGCAAGGGCATTGAAGATGAATCGTGGCTGGGTCTTTCAGCATGACAATGATCCCAAACACACCGCCCGGGCAACGAAGGAGTGGCTTCGTAAGAAGCATTTCAAGGTCCTGGAGTGGCCTAGCCAGTCTCCAGATCTCAACCCCATAGAAAATCTTTGGAGGGAGTTGAAAGTCCGTGTTGCCCAGCGACAGCCCCAAAACATCACTGCTCTAGAGGAGATCTGCATGGAGGAATGGGCCAAAATACCAGCAACAGTGTGTGAAAACCTTGTGAAGACTTACAGAAAACGTTTGACCTGTGTCATTGCCAACAAAGGGTATATAACAAAGTATTGAGAAACTTTTGTTATTGACCAAATACTTATTTTCCACCATAATTTGCAAATAAATTCATAAAAAATCTTACAATGTGATTTTCTGGATTTTTTTTCTCATTTTGTCTGTCATAATTGACGTGTACCTATGATGAAAATTACAGGCCTCTCTCATCTTTTTAAGAGGGAGAACTTGCACAATTGGTGGCTGACTAAATACTTTTTTCCCCCACTGTATATATTTTTTACATATTTAACCCCTTTTTCTGTTAATTATTTATGCATAGTCACTTACAGTTTTTCTCAGTCGCTTTGGTGCATTTTTCACATCATCCCTAACATGTGCAAAATAATAAGTGCATTTCTCAGAACAATTTGTACAAACTGCAATATACAATAGATATGTTTCTAAAGCTAGTCAGTCACTAAAAATCCTTAGTACATCTCTCAAAAGTAAATATTCATGCCAATGATCATGTCAGTGTCATCAGAATGATAAGTCATTGAGTCATTGTTCACGAACAAGGTTGTCAAAATGTTTAGGTATGTTGTCAATGGAACTGTGTACTTTGACAGTATTACCTGATGTAAACTTAGGCTACAGTTTGGATGACAGTTACTGTATTGAAAATGCACAAGGCTGCACTTCTATGGCATATATCAATTTCAACAGTACTATTTACATATTACTGTATGTGGGTTATTGATTGAAAGAGACTGGACAACCCAAGGGGCACAAAGGAAAAAAAACTAAATTAGAAAGAAACACAGGAAACCACCCCTAAGGCACAACTTTGCCCACAGCACTGTTCTAGTGCTGTCTCTACACATCCAGACGTTCCTGTCTGTCAGCCCACATATTCTCATCCACATCACACCGGATATTTTCCCTTCCAATGCAACGTGGAAAGAATCTTTTGGAATGCCTTATCCATCCTCTGCAGGCGTCTACTGTGGTGTCCTCACATGCTGCATCCATTGCAGCCAGCAGGGTCATCTGTGTGTGTGGCTGACGATCGTACACCTTCCACCTCCATGCTGAAAAGAACTCCTCAATTGGGTTAAGGAATGGTGAATAAGGTGGGAGGAATTCTATGAGCATCCTCGGGTGGGTCACAAACCATTGCCTTATGATGTTTGATCGATGGAAACTCACATTATCACAAATGACCACATACTTTGGCAAATCCTCTCTAAACAGACCCCTCTCATCATCAGGGATGAGAGCCCTGTAGAGAGTCTCTAAAAAGTTGAGTAGATGCTGGGTGTTGTATGGCCCTAAAAGGGGGATATGGGTTAGGACACCATGCTCCGAAATAGCAGCACACATGGTGATATTTCCTCCCCGTTGGCCTGGCAAATCCACAGTAGCTCTGTGACCGATGATATTCCGACCCCGCCTTCTGCATTTGGTCAGGTTGAAGCCAGCCTCATCCACGTATACAAAGTTGTGAGAGGGTTCACTTGATTCCAACTCCATTATACGCTATATCCCAGAACACACAGTTGAATTTGTTTTGGTAAGGAAAAGTGACATAAAATGTACATATATTGCATGTTCCTTCCACAGCAATGGAAATGTGTGCAGTTTATGCTTACTGTACTATGTAACACTATAAAATGTTGCTGTAAAGTAGTTACATAGATATATGTTTTACCTGTACATACTGGTACCGTAGCTCCTTAACTCTGTCCTCATTCCTTTGGAATGGTACACGGTACAGCTGTTTCATACTCATCTGGTTTCTATGCAGCACCCTGTCGATGCTGTTGAGATGCTAACCGTATGGATGTTTTCAAAGACATCGTTGTCTTCTATAATGGTCCTTTGTATTTCCCTGAGTCTCATGGCATTGTTTGCTCGGACCATGGTGCAAATAGCCTCCTCCTGTTGAGGTGTGAAAAGGCGTCCTCTGCCACCGGTTTGAGGTAATCTTGCAGTCCTATGTGTGGAAAAATGCAGTGATGCATCGCACACTTTCACATAGACAAAAACTATGCGAACACACATTTTACTGTAAAACATACAGGTGGGTGCATGTAAGGTGCAGTATGTATCTGTATAGAGTATATTCTGTATGCTGTGAAATACAAGTGGACTACTGTAATATGAAGCATTGTAGGAAGTATACAGTATACTGCTTATATACAGTAACAGTGCACTGTACATTGGTGGACATACCTGTTCTCTCTTCGAAACGTTTGTACTATTGAGGACACGGTTGATCTCCCAATATTCGGCTGCACCCTTCGACCCGCCTCAGCCATTGTAAGGCCATGATTGACAACATGGTCTACAATAGTGGCCCTTATGTAATCAGATATGCACCTATGTCCTCTTCTGCCTCTTCCTCTGTTTTGCCTTCCACCACGCATCCTTGCTCCTCTTCTTCTCCTCCTTGGCTGTTGACCCTGTTCGTTTCCTGGTCCATCCATTATTGGAAAATTGCAACTCTGTGTTGTGGTCTGTCTATATATGCTTGCCAATTGATTCTTCATGAGATGCACCTTTGAGCAATTTAGACAACTGGTTGATTGTTGGTTGAACTAACACTTTACATTCCTTCATGAGTGAGGGTTAATTTCACCTGCACGATTCAGCAATTTACGTTTTTGTACAAAAGGTCTAATAGAAATGTGTAAAACTATGCTTGACAGTTTATGACAAATAGTTCAACAATTTTGCATGTAATGGCTTATGCAAGGAACTAATGCCTAGATGTTTTGAGGGGTAAGACTATTCAACAGAGAACCATCTACTATATTTTGATCAACATGACATGAGCAATTGAAAATGTGGAAAAAAGCTGACACTTGTACATTATCAATTGCAATATGTACAAAAGCAATTGCAATTTGTTCAAAGGAATAAGACATTGCTTTAATGATGTGCACAAGTGACTAGATGATTTGGAATTTGTACAAGTAGTATCAAGAATTTCACTTTTGATCTAAGAAATGCACCAAAGCGACTGAGAAAAACTGTAACTCTACCCACATGTACATATTACTTCAACTACCTCAACTAGCCGGTGCCCCCGCACATTGACTCTGCACCGGTACCCCCCTGTATATATAGCCTCCCTACAGTTATTTTATTTTACTTCTGCTTTTTTTTTCTCAACACTTTTTTGTTGTTGTTGTTTTATTTGTACTTTCTTTGTTAAAAAGAAATGCACTGTTGGTTAAGGGCTGTAAGTAAGCATTTCACTGTAATGTCTGCACCTGTTGTATTCGGCGCATGTGACCAATAAAATTTGATTTGATTTGATTTGATTAGATTTTTTTGGGTAGGCACAAAACTACCTTCATACTTCCATAAACAATTTTGAACTGGTACCGGTTACCTTCAGACGAGTCCCGTGACACTTGTGGGGGTCATAGAGAAAAACGGAGAACACCATCGTTTTTGTGAGAATCTCCCCTTTCCACAGAGTACAGGTTTTCGGGGTTTGTCTCATGGTCTGACAAACACCGCTTCCACCGCAGAATGGAAAGAAGGAAAGAGCCCGACTGGGCTGACGGGCTGACTGGCTTCATCTCCACACTGAGTACTGTTACATGCACACAACAATATGATTACTGTGGCTAGTCAGATTAATATAATATTTTGATTAAAACGTTTATATGCTTTGCAAGAAGAACGATTCCCCTAATAATCCTGTTTCCATGGACACATCTGAAATCAGGCTACCTGATGGCAATCTACTAAATGCAGAAAACCCGGCAATCAAAATAAACGCTCTACGACAGCGAACATGTTATTTTTGGGAGCATATTTGATTCTGAGTTCGGACATATAAAGTATGTATGTGAGAACTACTTCTACTACGCTACATTCAGTTGTTCTGAACTCGCTTCACTGGCGCTAAAGAGGGAGGCTCTCGGATGGTGCTAGCACGTGCAGATCAAATACACCGCTGGAACATGACTATTATATAATCTACCTACCGCCATGATCAGTTTAATATCGGATTATTAGCGTGCATGTAAACATACTCATTGTTACTGAGATTTGACCGCTTCAGTGCAGGAGCGTGAATAAAAAATCTGAACCGTCTTTCTGCTTTAAGACATTTCTTCATGGCTACTAACCCTCCAGAGGCCACCAACTGTACCAGAGCGAGCGAGCGAGCGAGCGAGAGAGAGAGAGGGAAGCACCTGAAGCAACGCTGCTGACAAACACAACTCAACTAAGGGGAAGGAAGACAGCATGTCTTGAGCAGACAGGGTTAAAGCCTGGGGCGAGGCCAGTTGAAAGGGTTGGAAGGGTTAGGGCTGATCCTTAGCTAAATCACCATCTCCCTCCTCTTCCCTCCACTGAACTCTGAGCACCACCGGAGGGATTTTTCATTTTTCAAATGTGTGCCACGAAAATGCCCCAAATTGTTCAACCAAATTTGGTGGAAGTAAGTCTCTTGCACTGTGTGAGTACACTACACAGTATTACACTACACAGTATTACACTACACAGTATTACACTACACAGTATTACAGTATTACACTACACAGTATTACACTACACAGTATTACACTAAACAGTTATTACACTACACAAGTATTACACTATTACACTACACAGTATTACACTATACAGTATTACACTACACAGTATTACACTACACAGTATTACAGTTATTACACTACACAGTATTACACTACACAAGTAATTACACTAACCAGTATGACACTACACATTATTACACTATTACACTAACCCAGTATTACACCTATACAGTATTACCCTACACAGTATTACAACGACACAGTTATTACCACTAACAGTTTACCACCGTATGCACTACACGTTTACAACACGATTAAGATAACACCGTTTCACTACACAGTATTTCACTAAAAAGTATTACATAAACATATACCAATTAACTACACATATTAAATTTTTTACAGTATTACACTACCATATTACATACACAATTACAGATTTCACTCACGTATTTAAATAACCCGTTTTACACAAACAGTTTACACTACACAGTATTACATATTTACACACACGTATTACACATACGATACACACAAGTATTACACTAACAGTATTACATACACAGTATTACACTACACGATTTTCATATTTCACTACACAGTATTACATACACGTATACTATACACTACACAGTATTCCTACCCAGTATTAAAATTTAAATACACAGTATTAATACACGTATTTCATAACGTATTTCACTACCGTATTACACTAAAAGTATTACCGTATTTCAGTACACAGTTTTCAGACACAGTTTACAGTACACAGATTCGTATTCCTCACAGAAAAACACTAACGATTACACTACCAGTTACACTACACAGTATTCAGTATTCCTGCACAGTATTACATCAGTTTAACTAAACAGATTACAGTATTTCACTACACAGTATTACCTCAAAAGTATTCAACACAGTATTTTCACAACGTATTTCATATTACATACCGTATTACATAAACAGTATTTCAGATTTTCATACACAGTATTACACACAACGGATACACTACCGTATTACATAACGTTTACAGGCAAGTATACGATTAACTAAAAGTATTTTAAAAACACAGTTTCACACACAGATTACATACACAGTATTAGTATTCACTACCATATTACAACACAGTATTACACCACATATTTCTATACATCACATATTACCTACACAGTATTTTAAAAACCCCGTATTACTTTACATACACAGTAAAACCAACACAGTAACAACCGATTACAGTAACAGATTACAGCACAGTATAAGATTCCTAACGTATTACACTACACATTTTTACATACCAGATTACAGTACACATATTTCGTACACATATTACAGTATTACACTACAATATTTCACACACAGTATTACACTAAACCCGTATTAACTCACATATTTCAGTATTACCTACACAGTATTACATACACATATTTTCACTCCAGTATACAGATTTCTCACATATTTCACCAAAAGTTTTCACTAACAGATTTCAGTATTACCCTACACATATTACACTACAACGTTACATACACAGTATTCACTACACAGTTACACTACACAGTATTACACTCAATATTACATATTACACTACACGTATTACATACACGTATTACACTACACAGTATTACAGTATTCCCCACCCAGTTTTAAATACACCAGTATTACACACCGATACACTAAAGTATTAAATACACAGTATTACAAAACCCCTTACATATTTCATACACAGTATTGTATAACTACACGATTCACTCACCATATTACACTACCGTATTACATATCATATTAATACACAGTATTTCACACACGTATTTCACTACACATTACCTACACAGTATTACACTACCAGTATTTAAATATTACACTACACAGTATTCCCCTAACAGTTTACACTAAAAAAGTTTTCAGTATTACACACAAGTATTACATACACACGAACACTACACAGTATTACAAACAGTATTTCAGTAAAGTATTTCAGATCCCTACACAGTATTACATAACAATTTCACTAAACAGTATTACAGTATTACATCACAGTATTTTCACACACACAGTAACACTTTCACAGTATTACCTACACAGTATTCACTATTACACTCACAGTATTAACTAAAAAGTATTACAGTATACACTACACTATTCACTAAACGTATTAATACACATATTACGTACACGTATTACAGTATTACTTACACTATTAACACACGTATTTCCTAACAGTATTACACTAACCCGTATTACAGTATTTCACTAACGTATTTTCACTACCAGTTTAAATAACGTATTTCAGTTTACACACCGTATTTAAATACACATTTCCAAAATATTTCGATTACCTACACAGTATACCTACACAAAGTATTACTACCAGAACAGTACACGTATTCAGACACAGTATTAAAGTATACCTACACATATTACACTACCCCAAGTTTACACTAAACAGATTACGTACACAGTATTTAAATACAATTATTACAGTATTTCACTACACGATTAAAACTACACAGTATCCCCCACACAGTTTACCTACACCCGTATTACGTATTACACTAACAGTTTACCTACACAGTATTACACTAACAGTATTACGAACACTACACAGTATTTCACTACACCGTATTCACTCACAGTATTACAGATACATACACAGTATTAACTACCCAAAATATTACACTCACGTATTTCATACACGATTACACTACACAGTATTACACCACAGATTAAGTATTCCTACCGTATTACATACACAATTACACTACACAGTATTACAAATCATACAGTATTAACAAGTATACAGTATTACACTACACAGTATTACAGTATTACACTACACAGTATTACACTACACACAGTATTACACTACACAGTATTACACTACACAGTATTACACTACACAGTATTACAGTATTACACTACACAGTATTACACTACACAGTATTACACTACACAGTATTACACTACACAGTATTACAGTATTACACTACACAGTATTACACTACACAGTATACATTATTATACCCCACAGTATTACACTACACACAGTATTCAGGTACTACTTCATTGGAATATTGATGTATAAATCTTGATTGATGTATTTCTGTCCTTGAGCTGTTCTTGTCTATTAATGTTCTGTATTATGTCATGTTTCATGTTTTGTGTGGACCCCAGGAAGAGTAGCTGCTGCTTTCTCAATAGCTAATGGGGATCCTAATAAAATACCCCAAATACCAAAATCTCAAGGCAGTTTCTATCTTTGATTTGGAAGAAGACCACTAAGACAACGTGACCAAGGCTGCATCTCAAATGGCACTCTATTCCTTATATTTTACCTTATGGGTCCTGGTCAAAAGTAGTGCACTATGTAGGGAATAGGGGGCCATTCTCTGGTCTAAAGTAGTGCACTATGTAGGGAATAGGGTGCCATTCTCTGGTCTAAAGTAGTGCACTATATAGGGAATAGGGTGTCATTCTCTGGTCTAAAGTAGTGCACTATATAGGGAATAGGGTGCCATTCTCTGGTCTAAAGTAGTGCACTATATAGGGAATAGGGTGCCATTCTCTGGTCTAAAGTAGTGCACTATGTAGGGAATAGGGTGTCATTCTCTGGTCTAAAGTAGTGCACTATATAGGGAATAGGGTGCCATTCTCTGGTCTAAAGTAGTGTACTATATAGGGAATAGGGTGCCATTCTCTGGTCTAAAGTAGTGCACTATATAGGGAATAGGGTGCCATTTGGGACCTGTCAGCCTGTCGGACTGTAGTGAATTAAAACAACACCACAAAGGCAATGTTACACGCCTATCTGCTGACAGACATATAGGACCCCTTTAAAAATTCTTGTAATTTTTAATTATGTGGTAACACTGTGATTATGTGGTAACACTGTGATTATGTGGTAACACTGTGATTATATGGTAACACTGTGATTATATGGTAACACTGTGATTATGTGGTAACACTGTGATTATGTGGTAACACTGTGATTATGTGGTAACACTGTGATTATGTGGTAACACTGTGATTATGTGGTAACACTGTGATTGTGTGGTAACACTGTGATTGTGTGGTAACACTGTGATTATGTGGTAACACTGTGATTATGTGGTAACACTGTGATTATGTGGTAACACTGTGATTATGTGGTAACACTGTGATTGATTCACAGTGAAAGAGATGATTTGTGAAATGTAGTGAACGTTATAGGACTCAATAATCGTTAAAGTAATGATGTCAAGGTTAATTTCTCCAACTAGAAAATATAACTACTTTATGAGGAAAAAGGAAGGAAGGAAGGAAGGATCCACCCTCAAGTCTGGCAATTTAATCACTGTAGCGGATGACATTACCCTAACCCTTATAGCGGATGACATTACCCTAACCCTTATAGCGGATGACATTACCCTAACCCTTATAGCGGATGACATTACCCTAACCCTTATAGCAGATGACATTACCTTAACCCTTATAGCGGATGACATTACCCTAACCCTTACAGCGGATGACATTACCTTAACCCTTATAGCGGATGACATTACCCTAACCCTTATAGCGGATGACATTACCCTAACCCTTACAGCGGATGACATTACCCTAACCCTTATAGCGGATGACATTACCCTAACCCTTACAGCGGATGACATTACAGTAACCCTTATAGCGGATGACATTACCCTAACCCTTATAGCGGATGACATTACCCTAACCCTTGTAGCGGATGACATTACCCTAACCCTTATAGCGGATGACATTACCCTAACCCTTATAGCGGATGACATTACCCTAACCCTTATAGCGGATGACATTACCCTAACCCTTGTAGCGGATGACATTACCCTAACCCTTATAGCAGATGACATTACCCTAACCCTTGTAGCGGATGACATTACCCTAACCCTTATAGCAGATGACATTACCCTAACCCTTATAGCGGATGACATTACCCTAACCCTTATAGCAGATGACATTACCCTAACCCTTGTAGCGGATGACATTACCTTAACCCTTATAGCAGATGACATTACCCTAACCCTTGTAGCGGATTACATTACCCTAACCCTTATAGCAGATGACATTACCCTAACCCTTGTAGCGGATGACATTACCTTAACCCTTATAGCGGATGACATTACCTTAACCCTTATAGCGGATGACATTACCGTAACCCTTATAGCGGATGACATTACCCTAACCCTTGTAGCGGATGACATTACCCTAACCCTTATAGCGGATGACATTGCCCTAACCCTTATAGCAGATTACATTATCCTAGCCCTAACCCTTGTAGCGGATGACATTACCCTAACCCTTATAGCGGATGGCATTGCCCTAACCCTTATAGCAAATTACATTATCCTACCCCTAACCCTTGTAGCGGATGACATTACCCTAACCCTTATAGCAGATTACATTATCCTGACCCTTATAGCGGATGACATTACCCTAACCCTTATAGCAGATTACATTACCCTAACCATGATAGCAGATTACATTACCCTAACCCTTATAGCGGATGACATTACCCTAACCCTTATAGCAGATTACATTACCCTAACCCTTATAGCAGATTACATTATCCTGACCCTAACCCTTATAGCGGATTACATTACCTTAACCCTTTTAGCAGATTACATTATCCTGACCCTAACCCTTATAGCGGATTACATTACCTTAACCCTTTTAGCAGATTACATTACCCTAACCATGATAGCAGATTACATTACCCTAACCCTTATATCGGATGACATTACCCTAACCCTTATAGCGGATGACATTACCCTAACCCTTATAGCGGATGACATTACCTTGACCCTTATAGCGGATGACATTACCTTGACCCTTATAGCAGATGACATTACCGTAACCCTAACAGCAGATGACATTACCAAAAGAGGATAAAACTTCAGAATGAGTCACCCAGGGAGGGAAAACGGTTGTCAAAATAACAAGTTATTCCAAATGAGCGATATTAACCCAATGAGTCCCACCGTAATGTCGACACGTTTTGGACATCTACCATTGGATTTGTCTATTCCTTCTGCATCCGTAGATACCAACCATTATTGATTCACGGCGGCTGAGCTAGAGTGGTGTTTGTGAGACAAGGGCGGATCCCGAAGGGGCCCGGGGCCATTTTTTTATTTAAAAAACATTTGTAGAGTCCGTATGGTTTGCGCTACGAAGCTAGCTATGAAAAGATGACTCTCTCGAACACGCACATGTAACATGTTTTGCTCTATGACGCTCACACACGCTACAGAAGAGTCGTAAGAAAGGTAAGGGGTTCTTCTACGTAGAAAATCATAGGAAATCCAAGGACATAGTGTCTATAATGCTGTAATAACCACCCAGTGCAACTGGGTCCTGGACTTCCTGGCGGGCCGCCCCCTGGTGGTGAAGGTAGGAAACATCACCTCCACTACGCTGATCCTCAACACAGGGGACCGACAAGGGTTGCGTGCTCAGCCCACTCCTGTACTCCCTGTTCACCCATGACTGAGTGGCCACGCACGCCTCCAACTCAATCATCAAGTTTGCAGACGACACAACAGTAGTAGGCCTGATCACCAACAATGACGAGACAGCCTACAGGGAGGAGGTAGGCCAGGTAAATAACCCCTCCCTCAACAAAATGAAGGAGCTGATCGTGGACTTCAGGAGACAGCAGAGGGAGAACACCCCTATCCACATCGAGGGGGCTGTAATAGAGAAGGTGAAAAGCTTCAAGTTCCTCAGCGTGTACACATCACTGACGAACTGAAATGGTCCACCCACACAAACAGTGTGGTGAAGAAGGCGCAACAGCCCCTCTTCAACCTCAGGAGGATGAAGAAATTTGGCTTGGCCCCTGAGACCCTCACAAACTTTTACAGATGCACCATTGAGAGCATTCTGTCAGGCTGTATCACCGCCTGGTAGGGCATCTGCACCGCCCGCAACCGGAAGGCTCTCCAGAGGGTGGTGCCCAAGGCATTACCGGGGGCACACTGCCTGCCCTCCAGGACACCTACAGCACCCGATGTCACAGGAAGGCCAAAAAGATTATCAAGGACATTGCAAAATGGAGTGATAGCTTTCCTTCTTCAAGATCCCTTTTACCCTGTACAAGTCTCGCACTTTACCACCACCAAAGCACCCCCAGACCATCACATTGCCTCCACCATGCTTGACAGATGGCATCAAGCACTCCTCCAGCATCTTTTCATTTGGTCTGCGTCTCACAAATGTTCTTCTTTGTGATCCGAACACCTCAAACTTCGAATTGTCTGTCCATAACACTTGTTTCCAATCTTCCTCTGTCCAGTGTCTGTGTTCTTTTGCCCATCTTTAATCTTTTTTTTTATTGGCCAGTCTGAGATATGGCTTTTTCTTTGCAACTCTGCCTAGAAGGTCAGCATCCCGGAGTCGCCTCTTCACTGTTGACGTTGAGACTGGTGTTTTGCGGGTACTATTTAATGAAGCTGCCAGTTGAGGACCTGTGAGGCATCTGTTTCTCAAACTAGACACTCTAATGTATTTGTCCTCTTGCTCAGCTGTGCACCGAGGCCTCCCACTCCTCTTTCTATTCTGGTTAGAGACAGTTTGCGCTGTTCTGTGAAGGGAGTAGTACACAGCGTTGTGTACTAGGGTCCCCTTCCAACAGGACAATGATCCTAAGCACACAGCCAAGACAACGCAGGAGTGGCTTCGGGACAAGTCTCTGAATGTCCATGTGTGGCCCAGCCAGAGCCCGAACTTGAACCCGATTGAACATCTCTGGAGAGACCTGAAAATAGCTGTGTAGTGACGCTCCCCATCCAACCTTACAGAGCTTGAGAGGATCTGCAGAGAAGAATGGGAGAAACTCCCCAAATACAGGTGTGCCAAGCTTGTAGTGTCATACCCAAGAAGACTCGAGGATGTAATCGCTGCCAAAGGTGCTTCAACAAAGTACTGAGTAAAGGGTCTGAATACTTATGTAAATGCGATATTTCAGGGTGGGTTTCTTTATAAATTTGCAAAGATTTCCAAAAAAACTGTTTATTTTTGTCATTATGGGGTATTGTGTGTAGATTGATGATGGAAAAAACGATTTAATCAATTTTAGAATAAGGCTGTAACGTAACAAAATGTGGAAAAAGTCGAGGGGTCTGAATACTTTCCGAATGCACTGTATTTCATAATTCCATACTCTACTTTTAGTTTTTTATGTATTGTTGTGAATTGTTAGATATTACTGCACTGTTGGAGCTAGGAACACAAGCATTTCACACACCCGCAATAACATCTGCTAAATATGTGGATGCCACCAATACAATTTTATTCGATTTTGATTCGGTAGTTGCTGTCACAAAATCCAATCTCCACACAGTTGTCACTGACTAATGTAATGTTAATTTCCCAGTGAGCAATTTCTGTACTTACAGCATTCCTATAAATTCAATTTCGTCAGGTTTTTGCTTTGGCTGACATTTCCTTTATTGACATTTGCCAATAAAACTCATGAATGCAACTGTTGGTCAAATTGTTTAGTCTTATTCTTGTAGCCCTAGTTGTCCTGAAAATAAAATGGTAAAACACTTCGTGAGGCTAAATTATAAGGGCTGGACATGCAGATAAATTAAAGTCAGATAAATTAAAAGCTGATTTTTGCTGGGGTTTTGGACTGACAAGGTTTAAACGAAGGAGGGTTAGGACGGAGAGGGTTAGGACGGAGAGGGTTAGGACGGAGAGGGTTTAGGAAGGAGCGGGTAGGACTGAACGGGTTAGGGGACGGAGAGGGTTTAGGACATGACAGGGTTAAGGACGGAGAGGGTTGGACTGAAGGGTTAGGACAGAGGGTTGGGAGGAGGGGTTGGGAAACGGGGGGGTTTAGGAGGAGGGGGTTTTAGGACTGACGGGGTTTTAGGAAAACGGAAGGGTTTAGGACGGGGGGGTTTAGGAGGGAAAGGGGGTTGGAAAGGAGGGGGTTAGGAGGAGGGGGTTAGGACGGAGATTGACGGAAGGTTAGGACTACGGTTGGGCCCCAAAGGTTAGGAGGAGGGGGTTTTGGCTAAGGGGTTTTAGGAGGGGGGTTAGGACGGGAGGGTTAGGGGGAGAGGGGGTTAGGACGAAGGGTTAGACTGACGGGTTTTGGGGACGGAGAATTGGAAGAGGGTTGGACTGACGGGTTTTAGGACGGAGGGGTTTTAGGACGGGGGGGGGTTTTAGGAGGGAGAGGGTTGGACGGAGAGGGTTGGACGACAGGGTTAGGAAGAGGGGGTTAGAGGAGAGGGGTTTAGGACGGAGAGGGTTAGGACGGAGAGGGTTGGGACGGAGAGGGTTAGACGAAGGTTGGATGACGGGGGTTGGACGGAGGGGGTTTAGGAGGGGAGAGGGTTAGGGGGAAAGGGTTGGACGAGGGGGTTTAACGGAAGGTTGAGGGGACATTAGGACGAGGGGGTTAGGACGAAAGGGTTTGGGGACGGACGGGTTTTAGACGGAGAAGGTTGGACGGAGAGGGTTAGGAGGGAAGGGGTTAGGAGAGAGGGTTAGGACAAGGGGTTTAGGAGGGGGGTTGGGACTGACAGGTTGGAGGGGAAAAGGTTAGGAGGGGGTTAGGAGGGAAGGGTTGGACGAGAGGGTAGGCAAGAGGTTAGGAGGGGAAGGGGGGTGGGAGACAGGGTTAGACGAGGGTTAGGAGGGGGAGGGTTTTAGGATACAGGTTGGTTTTGAGAGGGTTAGACGGGGGGGGTTTGGGACTGACTTTTTTTTAGGAGGGGGGGGGTTTAAACGAGGGGGTTTGGTGGGAGGGTTAGGATGACAGGGTTAGGCGGAGGGGGTTTTAGGAGGAGGGTTAGGAAAAGGGGGTAGGACGGAGAGGTTGACGGGGGGGGTTTAGGACGGAGGGGGTTAGGACTGACGGGGGTTAGGACGGAAGGGTTAGGAGGGAAGGGTTAGGACGGAAAGGGTTAGGACTACAGGTTGGACTGACGGGTTTTAGGACAGAGGGGGAGGAGGGGGTTGGGACGGGGGGGTTGGGACTGAGAGGGTTTGGAAAAGGGGGTTAGGACGGAGAGGGTTAGGATGGAGGGGGGTTAGGACGGGGGGTTGGGGACTGACGGGTTTGGCGGAGGTTAGGGGGGAAAGGGTTAACGGAGAGGGTTTAGGACGACAGGGTTGGGACAAAGGGGTTTGGGAGGGAAAGGGGGGTTTAGGAGGAGGGGGTTTTATGGGGAAAGGGGTTGGGACGGAGGGGGTTTTAGGACTGACGGGGTTAGGAGGGAGGGGGGTTAGGACGGAGAGGTTAGGACGAGGGGGGGTTGGACTGGGGGTTTTTAAGGGAAGGGGGTTGGGGACGGGAGGGGTTGGCGGAGAGGTAAGACTGACATTTTTAGACGGAGAGGGTTAGGACGGCGGGGGTTGGGACGGGGGGGGGTTAGGACGGGAGGGTTAGGACGGAGGGGTTTTAGGAGGAAGGGGTTAGGACGGAGGGTTGGGACGACGGGGGTTGGACGGAGGGGGTTAGGTGGGAGGTTGGGCGGAGGGGGTTTTAGAACGGGGGGGGGTTTTGGGACGAAGGGGTTAGGACGGAGAGGGTTAGGAGGGGGGGGGGGTTTTAAAGGGAGAGGGTTTGGACGGAGAGGGTTAGGACGGAAGGTTAGGAGGGGAAAAGGGTGGGACTGACAGGTTAACGGGAGGTTGGGACGGAGGGGGTTTGGAGGAGGGGGGTTTGGGATGAAGGGGTTTAGATGGAGGGGGGTTAGGACGGGGGGGGGTTTGACTGACGGGTTGGGATGGAGGGGGGTTGGGACAGGGGGTTAGGACGGAGAGGGTTAGGACGGAGAGGGTTAGGACTGAGAGGGTTAGGACGGAGAGGGTTAGGACTGACAGGGTTTGGGAGGGAAGGGGGTTAGGGGGAGAGGGGTTAGGAGGGGAGGGGGAGGAGGGAGAGGTTAGGACACGGGGTTTAGGCGGAGAGGGTAGGAGGGAGAGGTTGGGAGGGAAGGGTTAGGTGAGAGGGTTTAACGGGAGGGTTAGGAGGGAGGGGTTTTAGGAGGGAGGGGGGTGGGACTGAGGGGGTTTTTAGGACGGAGGGGATTGGACGAGAGGGTTGGGGGAGAGGGTTAGAGGGAGAGGTTGGGAGGGAGGGTTTTAGGAGGAGAGGGTTAGGAGGGAGGGGTTAGGCGAAGGGTGGGACGGAGAGGGTTAGGAGAAGGGTTAGACGGAGGGGTTAAAAGGGAAGGTTGGAGAGAGGGTTTTGGGAGGGAAGGGGGTTGGACAGGGGGTTAAAAACGGGAGGGTTGGGACGGAGAGGGTTAGGACAGAGGGTTAGGACGGAGGGGGTTGGCTGCGGGGTTGGACGGAGAGGTTAGGACGGAGGGGTTAAGGAGGAGGGTTGGGGATGACGGGTTGGAGGGAAAGGGGGTTAGGAGGGGAGAGGGTTAGGACGACAGGGTTGGATGGAGGGTTGGAGGGGAAGGTTTGGGGAGGGGAGAGGGAAAGGGATTCAGGGTAACGAGAGGGTTGGACGGGAGGTTTAGAGGAGGTTTGGGAGGGAGAGGGTTGGCGGAGGTTAAGACAGGTTGGGACGGAGGGGGTTTAGGAAAGGGTTGGGACGGAGAGTTTTAGAACAGAGGGTTGGGAGGGAGAGGGTTAGAGGGAGGGGGTTTAGGACGGGGTTTAAACAGGGGTTGGCGGAGAGGTTAGGACGGAGAGGGTTGGGAAGGGAGAGGGTTGGGGAAAAGGGACAGGGTTAGAGGGAGAGGGTTCAGAAGGGGTTAGGAGGGAGAGGGTTTGGGGGACGGAATTGGACTGACAGGGTTAGGACGGGGGGTTTAGGCGGAACGTTGGGACTGACGGTTGGGACGGAGAAGGTTGGACGAGAGGGTTGGGACTGAGGGGGTTTAGGACAAGGGTTGGAGGGAGGGGGTTTAAACTGACGGTTGGGAAAAGGGGAAAAGGGTTAGACGGAAGGGTTGGGGACGGAGGGGTTTAGGACTGAGAGGGTTAGGACGGAGGGGGGGTTTTAGACTGACGGGTTGGGACGGAGGGGGTTTGGAGGGAGATTTTTGGACGAAGGGTTAGGACTGACGGGTTGGGGAGGGAGGGTTAACAAAGGGGGTTTAGGAGACAGGGTTAGGACGGAGAGGTTTAGGACGGAGGGGGTTTGGAGGAGGGGGTTAGGACTGACGGGGTTGGGAGAGGGTTGGGACGGAGAGGGGTTGGGATGAGGGGTTTAGGAGGGAGGGTTGGGACGGAGAGGGTTAGGATGACAGGTGGGAAAGAATTTTAGACGGAGAGGGTTGGGAGGAAAAGGGGTGGGACGAATTTTTAGGACAAAAGGGTTGGCGGAGAGGGGTTAGGACGGGGGGGGGTTTAGGGGGGAGAGGGTTTGGGACTGAGAGGGTTGGAAAGGGTTAGGCGAAGGGGGTTTAGGATGAAGGGTTAGGGGGGAGGGGGTTAACTGACAGGGTTAGGCGGAGAGGATAGGAGGAAGGGGTTGGGGACGAGGGGTTAGGAGACGGGTTAGGACGGAGAGGGTTGGACGGAGAGGGTTAGGACGAAGGGTTGGGGGCGGGGGGGTTTAGGACAGGGGTTTGGGACTGACGGGGTTAGGACGGAGAGGGTTGGACGGAGGGGGTTTTGGGAGGGAAAGGGGGGTTTTAGGAGGGAGGGGTTGACGGAGAGGGTTGGACGGGGGGGGGTTAGGACGAAGGGGAAAGGATGAGGGGGTTTAGGACGGAGAGGTTAGGCGGGGGGGGTTTAGGGGAGGGGGTTTGGCCGGAGGGGTTTAGGACGGGGGGGTTTAGGACGGGGGGGTTAGGACTACGGGTTAGGACGGAGAGGGTTAGAGGAGGGGGTTTTAGGGGAAAGGGGGTTAGAACAAGGGGGTTTGGGGAAGGAGAGGGTTAGGACGGAGAGGGTTAGGACGGAGAGGGGTTAGACGGAGGGGGTTAACGGAGAGGTTGGCTAAGGGGTTAGGAGGGAGAGGGGGGGACGGAGGGGGGGTTTAGGCGGAGAGGGGTTAGGAAGACGGTTTGGGATGGGAGGGTTAGGACGGAGAGGGTTAAATGACGGGTTTAGGATGGGAGGGTTAGGACGAGAGGTTAGGAGGGAAGGGTAGGACGGAGAGGTTAGGACTGACGGGGTTTTGGAGGGAAGGGGTTGGGACGACAGGTTAGGACGGAGAGGTTTAGGAGGAGAGGGTTAGGAGGGGAGAGGGTTGGGAAGGAAGGGTTAGGATGACGGGTTTAGGACGGAAGGGTTAGGACGGAGAGGGTTGGACGGAAGGTGGGCTGGGGGGTTAGGAGGGAAAGGGGGTTAGGACGGGGTTGGAGGAGGGGTAAGGGATCGGGTTGGAGGAAGGGTTGGGAGGAGAGGGTTAGGACGGGAGGGTTAGGACGGAGATTTTTTAGGGGGAAAGGGGGTTACAAAGGGGGTTTGGACTGAGGGGTTTAGGACGGGGGGGGGTTAGGGGGGGAAGGGTTTGGGACGGGGGGTTTTAAAAGGAGGGGGTTAACAAGGGGGGTTTTAGGGAGAGGGGTTAGGACGGGAGGGTTAAACGGAGGGGGTTAGGAGGAGGGGGTTTGGAGGAGAGGGTTAGGAGGGGAAGGGTTAGCTGCCCGGGTAGCGGAGAGGGTTAGAGGAAGGTTAGAAGGAGGGGGTTTAGGACTGACAGGTTGGGATGGAGAGGGTTAGGACAGAGGTTAGGATGAAGGGTTAGGTGAGGGGGTTAGGACGGAGAGGTTGGACGGGGGGGGGAAGGACTGACAGGGTTAGGAGGGGGGGTTTTAGGACGGGGGGGGTTTTAGACGAGAGGTTTAGGACGGAGAGGGTAGGAGGGAGAGGGTTAGGAGAGGGGGTTTTGGCGAGGGGGTTTAGGAGGAGGGGGTTTAAACGGAGATTTGAAGGGGAGGGGGGTTGGGAGGGAGGGGGTTTAGGAGGGAAAGGGGGTTAGGACGGAGAGGGTTAGAACGGAGGGGTTTTGGACGGAAGGGGTTAGGAGGAAGGGTTAGACGGAAGGGTTGGACTGACGGGTTCGGAGAGGGTTAGGAGGAGAGGGTTAGGGGGAAAGGGGGTTGACTGCGGGGTTTGGATGGAGAGGGTTGGGAGGGAGAATTAGGACTGACAGGGTTTGGGGGGAGAGGGTTAGGAGGGAGGGGGTTGGGGGAGGGTTAGGACTGAAGGGTTAGGACGGAGGGGGTTTGGGGACTGACGGGTTTGGGACGGGAGGGTTGGAGGGAGAGGTTAGGAGGGAAAGGGGGTTAGGGGGAAAGGGTTGGACGAATGGGGTTTGGCGGAGGGGGTTGGACTCAGGTTGGGATGGAGGGGTTAGGAGGAGGGGGTTAGGACGAGGGGGTTAGGCGGGGGGGGTTTTGGACTACGGGGTTAGGACGAAGGTTGGAGGAGGGGTTAGGAGGGAGAGGGTTGGACGGAGGGGGTTAGGACGGAAGGGGGTTGGGAGGGAGAGGGTTAGGACGACAGGTTGGCGGAGGGGTCGGGGGAAAGGGGTTTTGGATGACGGGTTGGACGGAGAGGGTTGGGGAGGGGAAGGGAGGAGGGAGGGGGTTTTGGGACGGAAGGGGGGTTAGGACTGACGGGGTTGGGGGAGGGGTTGGGACAAAGGGGGTTAGGACTGACAGGTTAGGATGGAGGGGTTTAGGACGGGAGGGTTAGGACGGAGGGGTTAGGACACAGGGTTAGGAGGGAGAGGGTTGGAGGGAGAGGGTTAGGACTACGGTTTTGGGACGGAGAGGGTTGGGGACGGAGGGGGTTGGACGGAGAGGTTGGAGGGAAGGTTAGGACTCAGGGTTAGGACGGAGGGGGTTAGGAGGGAGGGGTTTAGGACGACAGGGTTTGGAGGAGGGGGTTGGACGGAGGGGGTTAGGACGGAGGGGGTTGGGGGCTGAAGGTTAGGACAAGGGTTAGGACGGAGGGGGTTGGATGACGGGGTTTGGGGCGGAGAGGGTTAGGAGGGAAGGGGGTTAGGAGAAGGGGTTAGGGAGGAAAGGGGGTTGGAGGGAAGGGTTAGGACTGACGGGTTGGGGACAGGGGGTTTAGGACGGAGGGGTTTGGGAGGGAAAGGGTTGGACGGACGGGGTTGGGGCGGAGAGGGTTGGAGGGAGAGGGTTAGGATGGAGGGGGTTTGGGACGGAGAGGTTAGGACTGACGGGGTTAGGGGGGAGGGGTTTTGGGGACGGAGGGGGTTGGACGGAGGGTTGGAACTAAAGGGGGTTTAGGAGGGGGGGGGGTTTAGGTTTAGAGGGTTGGACGGGGGTTAGACGAGGGGTTAGATGGAGGGGTTTTGGAGGGAGAGGGTTAGGACTGCGGGTTGGGACTGCAGGGTTTTAGGACGGAGGGGGTTAGGAGGGAGGGGGGTTGGGACGAGGGGTTAGGACGAATAGGTTAGGAGGGAGGGTTAGGACTGACAGGGTTAGGAGGAAAGGGGTTGGAGGGGAGGGGGGTTTAAACGGAAGGGTTGCGGGAGGGTAGGACTGACGGGTTAGACGGAGGTTAGGAGGGAGGGGGTTTAGGAGGAGAGGTTTGGAGGGAAAGGGGGTTAGGCGAGAGGTTAGGACTGCAGGGTTGGAGGGGAAGGGTTAGGACGGGGGGGGGTTTGGGACTGAAGGGGGTTTTTGGGGGAGGGGGTTTTAGGACGGAGGGGTTAGGACGGAGGGGGGTTAGGACGGAGGGGGTTAGGACACAGGGTTAGGAGGGAGGGGGTAGGAGGAAAGGGGGTTAGGCGACAGGTTAGGATGGAGGGTTTGGAGGAGGGGTTAGGACGGAGAGGGTTAGGACTGACATTTTAGGAGGAGGGGTTGGGAAACGGGGGTTAGACTGACGGGGGTTGGGCGAGGGGTTGGACGGAGGGGTTTAGGACGGAGGGGGTTAGGACGGAGGGGGTTAGGACTGACAGGGAGACGGAGGGGGTTAGGACAGGGGTTTAGGCTGACAGGGTTAGGACGAGAGGGTTAGGACAAAGGGGTTTTAGGACGGAAGGGTTAGGACTGACGGGTTGGACGGAGGGGTTAGGACGGGGGGGTTGGGGTGCCCCGGGTTAGGAGGGAGAGGGTTGGAGGAGAGGTTAGGAGGGAGAGGGTTGGAGGGAAGGGGGTTTGGGAAAACCATTAGGGGGAGAGGTTAGGACGGAGGGGGTTAGGAGGAGAGGTTAGGACTAAGGGTTAGGACGGAGGGGGTTTAGGAGGGAGGGGGTTAGGATGGAGGGGGTTGGAGGGAAAGGGGGTTAGGACTAAAGGGTTAGGACGGAGGGGTTTAGGAGGGAGAGGGTTAGCGGAGAGGTTGGGACTGGGGGGTTAGGACGAGAGGTTGGGACTGAGAGGGTTAGACGGAGAGGGTTAGGACGGAGAGGGTTAGGACGGAGAGGGTAGGACGGAGAGGGTTAGGACTGACAGGGTTAGGACGGAGAGGGTTAGGACGGAGAGGGTTAGGACGGAGAGGGTTTCTAAACGCTGAAACCGTAGAGTTCGTGCATATATTATGACGACATTTTGTGACGTTTTTGAGGGCTTCGGTGAGGGCTTTTTTGGTAGTTCGGGCACACACAAAGAATTCTGAAGGCAAGCCGAAGTTCGGAGCTGAGGTTTACGCCTCTTCGTTGCTGATTTGGTCAACAGTAGGGATTCTTCAATAAAGTCTTTGTTGTCATTCACATTTTTTCCATTGAAAAATACTGCACCAAACATCTTAGTTAAATGTAAAACAGGTGGAAGAGACAGAATGAAGACTGTATTCAGCACCACGTAGACGGACAGTGGTGTGTTCTCTCTAACCTTTAAATATCACCAGGTTAGAAGATCTATGAGTCTTGTTACTGGGGCGGCAGGTAGCTTAGTGGTTAAGAGCGTTGTGCCAGTAACCGAAAGGTCGCTGGTTCTAATCCCTGAGCCGACTAGGTGAAAAATCTGTCGATGTGCCCTTGAGCAAGGCACTTAACCCTAATTGCTCCTGTAAGTCGCTCTGGATAAGAGCATCTGCTAAAATGACTAAAATGTACTTCCTCCCTCTGTCAGCAGAACTGCTCTGTTGCACAGTGAATGTCTGTGTCTCAGAACAACAGAGATGAACAAGTCACTTCAGATTCCCAAGTCATATAGTCTTGGCTCCAGCCCACAGCATTGGGGACAAATAAAGAGCTCTGGAGCAACATGAGAGGTCTGGTTTGGCAACAGAGGAAGAAAATTACATGTCAGGGCCTTGTCATGACAAGAATGCTTCCTCAAATCATTGCCATTTTGAATGCTACTTACTGAATTCACACGGTACGGTTTGGCCTGATATGCATGAATTATCTTCATACTAATCTACCATTTTTTCAAGGATGGCATGCTACTGAGGCAGGGTTATGTGTCAGTTCCAACCAGCACATTTCTAAGTAAATATTCATAGTCAATATAAGATGTACATGGGAGTGATTTCCTCTCTCTCCATGTGCGCGAACCGGCGTGCCACGTTTTCGACTGGGAAGAATGCGACAGCTGGAAGAATGCGACAGCCCATGCCTGTTGCGTGCTTCCCAGTCTAAACGGTTTGTGCTAAATATTATAACATTTTCGTGACGATTTTGTTTGTTCGGCTGAATGTTTTTTTCAGCTGTTCACGCGCACATTTATTTATTGAGGAAAGTCTAAGTTCGGTAGCCGAAGTCTACGCCCCTTCGTTGGTGATTGGTCAACAGTACCACTAATAGGAGTGGGAACTATGTACGGGATTCTTCGGTGAAGTGTGTGTTGTCGTTCAACGCGAGACGACTAGTTTTCATGCACATTTATCTTCCTTATTCATTATCTTAAATGCTACACATTATTTGAATGATGACGTTATCTGAAAAATTAGACCACTTAGTAGATTCACTGAACACTGCACATAGATACAAAGACTTGACTGATTTATTCATGTCAGCTCCTAGTAGAGCAGAGGCCCATATAAATACAAATAAAGCAACTTAAACGTTTTTCGTGAAGATATCAACATTGCAGTCAATTGAATATACTTTCCCTTTAGTGTCAATAACAATGTGGTTCAATCACACGTGTGTGAATATGTAAAATACGGATCAAATCATTCACCTAGAAGCGGAAAAACACTAATCGGACTGAACACGGTTATAGAGGAAGTGTGTCAGGAAGGCAGGGAATTTTCAACTTCTCTCCAACTTCGGGTTATTGTGTCTTCTCATGTTAAAGAGAAGTAAAACTAAATGCATGCTCTTCAACCGAACGCTGCTGGCTCCCGCCCACCCGACTAGAATCACCACTCTCGACGGGTCTGACCTAGAGTATGTGGACGACTACAAATACCTAGGTGTCTGGTTAGACTGTAAACTCTCCTTCCAGACTCACATTAAGAATCTCCAATCCAAAGTTAAATCTAGAATCGGTTTCCTATTTCGCAACAAAGCCTCCTTCACTCATGCTGCCAAACATGCCCTCGTAAAACTGACTATCCTACCGATCCTTGACTTCGGCGATGTCATTTACAAAATAGCCTCCAACACTCTACTCAGCAAATTGAATGTAGTCTATCACAGTGCCATCCGTTTTGTCTCCAAAGCCCCATATACTACCCACCACTGTGACCTGTACGCTCTTGTTGGCTGGTCCTCACTACATGTTCGTCTTCAAACCCACTGGCTCCAGGCCATCTATAAATCACTGCTAGGCAAATCCCCGCCTTATCTTAGCTCATTGGTCACCATAGCAGCACCCACCCGTAGTTTGCGCTCCAGCAGGTATATCTCACTGGTCATTCCCAAAGCCAACACCTCCTTTGGCCGCCATTCCTTCCAGTTCTCTGCTGCCAATGACTGGAACGAATTGCAAAAATCTCTGAAGCTGGAGATTCTTATCTCCCTCACTAACTTTAAGCATCAGTTGTCAGAGCACCTTACCGATCACTGCACCTGTCCACAGCCCATCTGAAATTAGCCCACCCAACTACCTCATCCCTATATTGTTATTTATTTTGCTCTTTTGCACCCCAGTATCTCTATTTGCACATAATCTCTTGCACATCTAGCATTCCAGTGTTAATACTAATTGTAATTATTTTGCACTATAGCCTATTTATTGCCTTACCTCCATAACTTGCTACATTTGCACACACTGTATATATATTTTCTGTTGTATTCTTTTTTTTTGACTTTATGTTTTTTTACCCCATATGTAACTCTGTGTTGTTGTTTTTATCGCACTGCTTTGCTTTATCTTGGCCAGGTCGCAGTTGTAAATGAGAACTTGTTCTCAACTGGCTTACCTGGTTAAATAAAGGTGAAATAAAAATTAAACTGGATTATACTGCCACCTGGTGTCTTCTCATGTTAAACTGGATTATACTGCCACCTGGTGTCTTCTCATGTTAAACTAGATTATACTGCCACCTGGTGTCTTCTCATGTTAAACTAGATTATACTGCCACCTGGTGTCTTCTCATGTTAAACTAGATTATACTGCAACCTGGTGTCTTCATGTTAAACTGGATTATACTGCAACCTGGTGTCTTCATGTTAAACTGGATTATACTGCAACCTGAACAGATTATATTTTACTATCCCAAATGCATTGAAGATCATAGATGAATTCAGCTTCAACTCAAGTTATAAAATGAATCTAACCAAATCAGTCCTACTGCCTCTCAAGACCCCGATGGAGAACTCCATCTCTACTTATGGAATCCGAATCGTTTTCCCATTTTATATTTGGGAGAAGATATATTTCCTTCCTTAGATAAAAGCATTGGCAGAAACTTTAACGTTCAAATCAATTCAATCCGACCTCAGTAGATGGACTAACATCCCAGTTGCTTTAACCAGCAGAATATCAATTTTCAAAAATAATATAATCGCCAAGGCTGAATTTCTGTAGAATTTCAATGCATCCCATGTCTCCCCCTTCTGGCTGTTGGGATAAAATCCATAGTGCGGTTTCAAAATGTACAGTTGAAGTCAGAAGTTTACATATACCTTAGCCAAATACATTTAAACTCAGTTTTTCACAATTCCTGACATTTAATCCTAATAACAAATCCCTGTCTTAGGTCAGTTAGGATCACCACTTTATTGTAAGAATGTGAAATGTCAGAATAATAGTAGAGAGAATTATTTATTTCAGCTTTTATTTCTTTCATCACATTCCCAGTGGGTCAGAAGTTTACACACACTCAATTAGTATTTGGTATCATTGCCTTTAAATTGTTTAACTTGGGTCAAACATTTCAGGTAGCCTTCCACAAGCTTCCCACAATAAGTTGGGTGAATTTTGGCCCATTCCTCCTGACAGAGCTGGTGTAACTGAGTCAGGTTTGTAGGCCTCCTTGATCGCACACGCTTTTTCAGTTCTGCCCACAAATGTTCTATAGGATTGAGGTCAGGGCTTTGTGATGGCCACTCCAATACCTTGACTTTGTTGTCCTTAAACCATTTTGCCACAACTTTGGAAGTATGCTTGAGGTCATTGTCCATTTGGAAGACCCATTTGCAACCAAGCTTTAACTTCCTGACTGATGTCTTGAGATGTTGCTTCAATATATCCACATAATTTTTCTTCCTCATGATGCCATCTATTTTGTGGTTTACCAGTCCCTCCTGCAGCAAAGCACCCACACAGCATGAGGTGCACCAGAGGACATTTCTCCAAAAAGTACGATCTTTGTCCCCATGTGCAGTTGCAAACCGTAGTCTGACTTTTTTAATGGCGGTTTTGGAGCAGTGGCTTCTTCCTTGCTGAGCGGCCTTTCAGGTTATGTCGATATAGGACTCATTTTACTGTGGATATAGATACTTTTGTACCTGTTTCCTCCAGCATCTTCACAAGGTCCTTTGCTGTTGTTCTGGGATTGATTTGCACTTTTCGCACCAAAGTACGTTAATCTCTAGGAGACAGAACACGTCTCCTTCCTGAGCGGTATGACGGCTGCGTGGTCCCATGGTGTTTATACTTGCGTACTATTGTTTGTACAGATGAACATGGTACCTTCAGGCATTTGGAAATTGCTACCAAGGATGAACCTTTTTTCTAAGGTCTTGGCTGATTTCTTTAGATTTTCCCATGATGTCAAGCAAAGAGGCACTGAGTTTGAAGGTAGGCCTTGAAATACATCCACAGGTACACCTCCAATTGACTCAAATTATGTCAATTAGCCTATCAGAAGCTTCTAAAGCCATGACATCATTTTCTGGAATTTTCCAAGCTGTTTAAAGGCCAAATCAAATTAGTGTATGTAAACTTCTGACCCACTGGAATTGTGATACAGTGAATTATAAGTGAAATAATCTCTCTGTAAACAACTGTTGGAAAAGTAGATGTCCTAAACGACTTGCCAAAACTATAGTTTGTTAACAAGACATTTGTGGAGTGGTTGAAAAACAAGTTTTAATGACTCAAACTTAAGTATATGTAAACTTCCGCCTTCAACTGTATATGTCGAGGTAAACGATCCCGGAGACAATTCATCCATTTACAAAGTGGGAAAGACGTAGGAGGACTGTCTGTATCAGATACTTTATTTCCAGGCTCTAGCATTTCTCCCCATCCTAAACTGGTTTCAACATGATTCTTCTGCCCCATAGCTGAGTATAGAAATAAATATGGTGTACCTATTGCTCTGGAAAAGGTGGTCTTCACTGATATATCGCTTAAACAATGTAAACTGCTCTTTGGTCCTATCATAGCTCACACAATTTCTATTTGGCGCAAAATTTTAAAACTGTTGGCATGCCCATACTCAAATATTTCACAATAACGCCTTGTGATCTGGAGGACTGTTCCAAATGTGGAATCTGTACCCTTACTGATATCATGGTCAGTAATGGTTTGAGAACATTCCAAGATACAAGGCAACTCCTTTTTTCTATATTTATAATTTAGGTCAGCTATGCTGGCCTGGAGTCTCTTGGGAAACCCAACTACCGAAACATCCAATTAGGGGATTTATAAATACATTATCTGGGCTCCTGAAAGGACTGACCTCTATGATATATAAACAACTTTTGGAAAGCTCATATTCTGGAGCTAGCCATTACAAAAGTATGGTCCACGAACCATCCAATTTATACATTTTAAATTTGTTCCGACTATTTTACACCAAGGAAATGTTTTACGATGAAATTGGCCCCAACTCCCAACTGTTCACATTCCTTCATATGATGTGGGAGTGCCCTGTAGTTAAATGGTTCTGGGGCAAAGTTACAAAATTAATTTCGAAGTGCATGAACGAAAATATTCAATGCATTGCATTTATTATGTTACTTAACGATAATAGCTCCTTGGAACTCTCAATCAATCAGAGACTATTACTGCTGGCAGGCAGCACTGCCGCACTCTCTCATTTTACATTTACATTTTAGTCATTTTACCAGAGCGACTTACAGTTAGTGAATGCATACAGTTCTTTTTTTTCATACTGGCCCCCCGTGGGAAACGAACCCACATCCCTGCCGGCCAAACCCTCCCCTACCTTGGACGACGCTGGACCAATTGTGCGCCGCCCATGGGTCTCCCGGTTGCGGCCGGCTGCGACAGAGCCAGGACTCGAACCAGGATCTAGGCTGTGGGGAATGGGCTGTTGGGGGTGTAGGCTAACCTTTCATAACGTTTATTTTTGGTTCCCTATACCAATTTTACTATTACAAAATCTAGTTTGATCAATATGATAAATGTTCTGTATGCATTTCTTTTGAGAGGCAGACTAAAAGGTACATGTTATATAAACTAAATATATTCATTGAAATTGTATCTGTAAACCCCCCCAACAAATGGCAAAACAAATAAAATAAAAACTTGGTCCCCTACCCAAAAACAGAATACCTTATTCCTAAAACATTCATACCCAAGAAGACTCTGGACGCATCTGACTCTGGGGAAGTAGATAAAAGGGCTTAAAGTAACAAAATCCCGATTTATCCCTTAATTAAAGGGTCACTAACTCGCAACCCCTGCATGTACAGGGCACTCGGAAAGTATTCAGACCCCTCGACTTTTTCCACATTTTGTTACGTTACAGCCTTATTCTAAAATTGATTAAATCGTTTTTTGCCCCTCATAAATTTACACACAATACCCCATAATGACAAAGAAAAAACAGGTTTTTAGAAATTTCTGCTAATTTATATATAAATATCCCATAATGAAAAACAGGTTTAGACATTTTTGCAAATGTATATATAAAAAATCTGAAATATCACATTTACATAAGTATTCAGACCCTTTACTCAGTACTTTGTTGAAGCACCTTTGGCAGCGATTACAGCCTCAAGTCTTCTTGGGTATGACGCTACAAGCTTGGCACACCTGTATTTGGGGAGTTTCTCCCATTCTTCTCTGCACATCCTCTCAAGCTCTGTCAGGTTGGATGGGGAGCGTTGCTGCACAGCTATTTTCAGGTCTCTCCAGAGATGTTAGATTGGGTTCAAGTCCGGGCTCTGGCTGGGCCACTCAAGGACATTCAGAGATTTGTCCCGAAGCCACTCCTGCGTTGTCTTGGCTGTGTGCTTAGGGTCATTGTCCTGTTGGAAGGTGAACCTTCACCCCAGTGTGAGGTCCTGAGCAGGTTTTCATAAAGGATCTCTCTGTACATGTTGGCTAATTGTATAATCAGTGTCCTATATTTATTTGCATTCCAGCGCTAAGCCCAGGCTACTTAATGGTGGCCTATTCACTGCAAACGGCTCTGCTCAAGAGGTGATTCAGAACCATACAACAGCCTACTCAGGTTGTGAAGTGGTGCCATGAACTCAATATTAAGAGGTGAAAAATTAATGATATATAGTCACAGAAAGCAGTGACTCCTCTCTGTAACCAGAACAGTAGTTGCTTTGAAAACTGCATTTTCAGCAAGGGTCATACGCTTGTGCTTCTCAGAAAGCTTCTCTCCCACCTCCTTATGCACAGTGGGGAGAGGGCGCTAGTGTGGCTTGCTCACACAGCCAGCCAACAGCCAAACAGGGACAGGCAGATACTTTGATAGCAGGAATCAACATAATTCATAGGCTATTGCTGTTGACCAAATAAAAATGGTTTTAGAACAATCTAGGGAAACGTGTAACAAAATCACAAAAAATGACCGACATGCAAAATGCTTCAGTAAGAAGGCAATGTCAGTAATTTACTGTTTATTGTCCCAGCTCACACACACACACGTTTTAGATTAGCGGATTCAATAGGATTACATCTCAACTGATGAAACAGACATTTTGGCTTCATTTCAATATTACAAACTCCAGGACTGTTGCCAATAACAGACATGATGCCAGCAGACCTGTTAACTAGACCCCACTCTTGTGCATGGTGGAACTCCAGCCCAAAGCAACAGACGGAGCGCTCTCACTGTTCCAGTGTCTTTGGCCTGAAGCTAAGTAATGATCAGTTACTCTGGCCATGTCACATATTGTCCTCCTGGCTCTGGCCATGTCACATATTGTCCTCCTGGCTCTGGCCATGTCACATATTGTCCTCCTGGCTCCTGCATCAAAATCGATTTCCCTGCAGCCGAATTGAAAGGGTATCATCAGTCTGCCAGTCTCTGGGTCACCACCTCTCTACATCAGTCTGCCAGTCTCTGGGTCACCACCTCTCTACATCACGCTGCCAGTCTCTGGGTCACCACCTCTCTATACATGATGGAGATGTAGATGAAGAGGAGTAGGATGAGGAAGATGTCATCCATGAAGCCTAGCAGGCCGACACAGAGCCTCAGGGATCAAGTCCAGAGGGGAGGCCAGGTAGGTCACGTAGCCCCGACACACACAACACCGCGGCACACGGATTCCGGAACATCCCAGCACAGGCCCCCTCGGAGAACATTCTCCCTGAAGAGGTGTAGCAAGCAACGTGGGAAGTAACGCAGCCGGCCATCAGTGAGAGGGAGAGACGGAAGTCGTGTTGTGCACAACATTAGTACAGGGATGTGACAAATGGAAACATTAGTACTAGGGATGTGACAAATGGAAACATTTTCTTAACGGTTTAAACTGCCATTTTCTTTAATTATCAGTTTTCCATTAAAGCGATAAGAAAAATTCATTAAATTCCATGTGAATTCACAATGCAGCTGTGCTGCTGCCAACAACGGTTTGGGTTTTCACGGTGCGTCCCCTTTCAGATGGTTTGGGTCTCACGGTGCGTTCCCTTTCAGATGGTTTGGGTCTCCGGTTGCGTCCCCCTTTTCAGATGGTTTTGGGTCTCACGGTGCTTCCCCTTTCAGATGGTTTGGGTCTCACGGTGCGTCCCCTTTCAGATGGTGAAGCAATGCACCTGTACTACCATTACTGTACCTCAATTCCCCTCAGCAAAGTCTGCATTTAACTTCTCAAAGTATTGCCATATAGGACTTCAATGCTGTCGCTTGCCTTTCTCTGCAATTTTTCCAACTGTTAACGACGATGTCGTAGTGGTGGAGAGTCAACCCCAAAATCATTGATTCCTCAACTCCATGCACATCGACACCTGGCGTCGACTCCCATTTCTGAGTGTCAAGATTCGGCTAGGATTGGACTAATGGACTATTTTTGGAACGGAGGAGACTGGTTAGTTGCCGTACTTCCGATAACACATCTTTCATAGCGAGCTAGCGAGGGACGGAGAGAGAGGGGAGGGACACAGTGTAGGCAGGTCGGCCAACACGCAGACGGACTCAGAACCGCGCACTAAGCCCATCTATCGGCAATCAAAAGCTGCATTTCGCAATGGAATGCTGCATCTCAATTTCTTGGCTTGCAATGTCTCGTAACGTCAGTAGAGCAGGGCCTTATCATCAATTAATAGACTGGGACATTGAGATGAGATTCTGGGCCCAAGAAACAAGCCCAAAAGCATTTCAATATGACATCACAGCACAGAACGAGATAGTACCTGTGTCTCTGTGCTTTCAATAAATCTGATGTAACTTTCCTGCAGGGAGAGACTTCCACATGCATCAATCACTCAAACTCCGATTGCATAAGACAAAATACATACAGATCTGGGTTGTCCTGAGAACCTGCGGTTGTAGTCGTTGAGGTCCCGGAGGATGAGGAGTGGTTCAACCGTTCCATCCTGCACCTGCTGAGGGGAGGCGTGTTCATGGAAGAGCGGGAACAGCAGGGTCACCTGTTCACATAGGGTAGAGAGGTCAATGTAAAACAGACCAACTGCAGGGTCACCTGTTCACATAGGGTAGAGAGGTCAATGCAAACAGACCAACTGCAGGGTCACCTGTTCACATAGGGTAGAGAGGTCAATGCAAAACAGAACAACTGCAGTACTGTGCAATAACTGTCTTAAAAATCTTATTTTCCTTTTACTTCAGAATCAAAACGAGAACATGCCAACAGAGTATAGTAGCAACTTCAGCACTATGGATCAGTAGTATTACTACGTGAATGATGATAAATGTATTGACAGTAAGCACAGCAAAGTTATAATGGGCATTTGAAGACGTCTTACCATTTGTCTGCAGATGGGACAATTGATTGCACCAAGCCATGTCCCATATCGCCAATATGCAATTATACAAGAACCTTCAAAATACAGGAAAATGTGGTTATATCCAGATGTTAGCACTGAATGCATCTATCCAAATGGCTTAATCAGTTTCTTGTAGCTAGTTCTGATTCCTTCTTCCTAGTTGAAGTGATAGAGGCGACAGACAACACCCCAATGACGTATATAAACATTTGGTCCACTCTAACCACAGAAGAGATGTCCACAGTTGGTTTCCACAGGCAGCACAGCCTGCTGTAGACACACTGGACAGGACATATCTGTATAGAACTGCTGCCTGGGCTCTGCTGGTTCACCTTCCTGAGGGAGGAGAGAGAGAGGGAGGAAGGAAGGAAGGAGAGAGATGAGGAGAGCTAGCAATTAAGCATTTCACCCTGTATCCTGTAAACGTGACCAATAAACTGATTTGAGATAAAGGTGTTGTATGATACTTTCAAGGAGGAGAAACTAACAACATGCTGTACACATAGGAGCAGCCAGTGCCACATCTTCTCACCTGCGAGTCAGACTGCAGCTGCTGCCGGACGGCGCGGACATGCTCCTGGTTCTCTGGGTGGATGTTCTGCTGCTGCTCATTTCTGTTGAACCAACAACATCTTTAGCTTCAGATATTAGAAACAGGCCTACAACTTGCTAACAAGAACATTCACTGGCATATCAGTTGAAAACAAAACATGTTTGATTTAGGAAACTCAAACATAAAAAAAAAAAAAAAAGCTCAAGAACTGGTTACAAAAACATCACCACCACCAAAACCATTACATTTACATTTTAACATTTTAGTCATTTAGCAGACGCTCTTATCCAGAGCGACTTACAGTTAGTGAGTGCATACATTTTCATACTGGTCCCCCGGGGGAAACGAACCCACAACCCTGGCGTTGCAAACGCCATGCTCTACCAACTGAGCTACACAGGACTTTACATAGATAAAAGTCTGTGTGTATGTGTATACTCCATACTCACAACCATCATTCCCATAGGCTGTGAATAGAAATACAATACGCCTACCTGCACAGCAGAGTTACCAGTCCACACAGGAATGTGACACTTAGAACGACCACAAACAACACAGGGTTGCTGACTCCTTCTATGAGTGAGTCTTCACCTTGCAGCAAATAGTCCACCTCCATTGTTTTCATCCATCCCACTTAATCATTTCCTACAGAACTGGGTTAGAACAGAGAGTACATGTGGGTCACAGCCTAGCACCTATTCATGACTCCAATCCATTAAGCCATTGGACGTCCCCTTTAGCCTGCTGAGGGAAAATGCCCCTACACTCAGACGATTCTTCTACTTATATTAAAGTTAAAAGGTGCACTATGCAGAATCGCTCCGCAATTTTCTGGTTGCAAAAAAATTATAATAATTTCAATTTATGTGACAAAACAAGCAAGATAGTGTAGAGAACCATTGTACCATTTAAACCGCTGTGAAATATCTTGTCCATAAACAAAAATATTGTATTTTCAGCTGCTTGAAGCTGGTGTACAAAACCGAACGTAAAATATACAGAAACGTAACGGGAAGCATAGAAATAGCGCACACAGAACAGATCCACCGCTTCTTCGACCTGCGTTCAACGAGAACGACAGATCAATAACTTACAATTCTATATACATTTTGTCTGGTCGCCCAAAAAGTTACATTTCGCTAGCGAGGATTAATAACGTTTCTAAACGCTGAAACAGCGTGGATATTGTAGTTTATTGATTTAACTGTGGTCCATACCTTCAGTTCAGAACTCAAGGGCTGGTATACATATAATATTATATATAATATATATTCTCGAGAGCTATCCAGATCTACCAGCACCACTCCCCCTATCTAAATGTAGCTAGCTAAAACGAGGCAACGTTAGCTAACTACAGAACACAAACCATAACGCAGAGCCAGAGTTATAGCTAAGTGTGAATAATATCTGTCGCATTGCTTATTAGCCAAATGCGGCTAATAAGACTGAAAACAGGGTTAAATAAGATAAAGTACATCGGTTACAAGCTAAAAGTCTCACCCTATTCATTGGAACTAGTTCCTCCACTTTCACGTTCTTAGAGGGGTCCTTTTTCTAGCCTACGTATACTTGGCGTCCCAAGTACTTGCCTGCACTAAATTCAACCCAATGTATTTATTCAAATGTTCATAGAATACATGATTAGATATTTATTTGTACTTTCTTATGATTATGATTATTTTTCAATGATTTGAGAGGTATTCTGGATTGACAAACTTTGATAAAGACGGTTGATCTTATTCAGGCTCGAGTTTCGGTCCAACAGGGTGGCATCTTTTTTTTCCTCAGCTGGTTGGAAAAAGCTTGACAGAAGGGGATAGACCCGGTGGATGTGTCTCAACGTCACTGTTTATGATTAAATAACCTTTATCTTCGACGCTGTATGTTTTTATAGAAGTGAAAAGGGCGGGGGGGAAACGTATCTGTCCTGTCGGAAACCGATTAGCTACAGTAGCGGTTTACGTCGAATAATTCCTCGTTTTGGGTATCCAGTTGATCGGACGTGTCGGTCTTGTTGATTTCATCTCGCCTAGCTGGCTGGCTAGCCATTTTCGGATAAAGAAATAACGATCTCCGTGGATTAATTGAACTACAGTACGATGAGTACCTTGAATTCTGTGGATCGAGTTGAACTGTGCGAGAGCCTTTTGACATGGGTACGTATAAAATGAATTATCTTGGTCGCCGATTCAACCCGATTTTAATGAACGATTGTGAGACGAAATGTAGCTAGCTAGCTTGCGTTGGCTGCCAAACATACATAGCAAACTAGCGTAGCCCAAAACCGAGTTCTTCAGAACCCAAGGGGCCCAAAACAAGGTGGTTTACAGCCGATCCTCTTGGGTTATCAGCTGATGATGGTATGGCTGACAGCTGTCCCATGTGAACTAAAATCGACGCTCTGTTTTAACGTTTAGAAACCTCGTTAATAATCCTCGCTTACAATATGGTTTTTGAAAAATTAATTCCTCTACGTTCACATCAAATCAAAAATAATTTCACAAATGCAAAAAATACACTTACTGTACGTGGTTAACAGTTGCAGCCGACAGTATTATTCAATTACAACACTTTTCTGGCGTACTTCCTCCAGTTACACACAAGTGTTCGGAGACACAGATAACTAATTAGCACAGTAGTCGGTTGGTGATGCTATCCGGGATCCTTGGGATGTCCCCTAACCATAACCATGATCCTTACCCTAACCTTAACTCTTACCTTAAAGTGGCACTCCAGTCTCCTTTTCACCTAATGTAACCATAGGCATTAACACCAGTAGATAGTGATAACGCTTAGGGCTGGGCGGTATACCGTATTTTATGATATACCTGTCTTGATGCACGGACCGGTTTGGGATTTTTACTTTACCTTCTATAATGGTATTTGAATTTTTGCTTTGTTACATGTGAAACGCCTTGTGTAACGTCCATTTTTATAGTTTACTTCTCTACTTGTCATCTCTCCGCTCTCTCTCTCTCTCTCTCTATGCCGCTTTCCACACACCTGTCAGTCACTCAAGGAGTGCATTTGTTGTTCCTTGACCAAGAGACACTAGCGTTCAGTCTGCATGTTCAGTGCAGCACATGCTGTTATGTGTACAATGTTGATGTTAACTATGATGTTTTCACTTTGCTTCTTAATATACACTACCATTCAAAAGTTTGGGGTCACTTAGAAATGTTCTTGGGGGAGGGGGGCTGTAAACTGCATACCCCACTAGGGTTCTTGAGGGCTAGTGTCAGCACTGCATGAGTTCTCTTCTAAATTATCCCGTGGCTGAGACTCTTGACTCCCAACAGCAGGTTGTCATATGGCACATGACAAAAATGTAATATTTCATTGATTAAATTATAAGGAAGTTGACAGACAGAGACCTTGCTTTCTCCTTGACATTTTATCCAGCTATCGTAACAAAAGGTTGACACACACTGGTGGTCACAACAACAGTGAGTGGGCCCTGATGTGTCAACAACTGATTGTTGATGAATGCTTCAGAGGGATGAACTGTGAACAGCAGCACTGTAGACGCTACAGGTCTTTGGTATTGGAAATATAACCAAATGTAGATAACCAAGCCATATTAGGCTGTTCTATCTTGTTTGATATTTTTATCTGGACCAAGCAGGTACAAAACCGAGGTACGTTCTCAGGTCAAAAACTGATCGACACTATTCCCTATTCTCTCTCTCTCTCTCTCTCTCTCTCTGTCTCTGTCTCTGTCTCTCTCTCTGTCTCTGTCTCTGTCTCTGTCTCTCTCTCTCTCTCTCTCTGTCATAGCATTTGAGCCTGGTGACTTGGTTACAGCATAGTTAACTCTTCAGTATTGGGTGAGATCAGATCTTATTAGTCCAGTTCTAATTTGAAATCCACCGTCTGGCTTGATGTTACTGGTCCAAAGGTAGGCAGCCACAGACCGTAGTTCAAATGATTCATATTGACAAGATATCCCGCTAGTGTAGGGTTATGTTTTAAAGACCGAGAATAGACCTACCTGCTCCTCTCCTTGGAAATAGTGTGGTGCGCTCACATTCCTCACATAGCTGTTAGCACTGTTTGCTAAAAGACACCGAAGCCACACGCCCGGCCGGCACACACATACAGTCACCACGAGAACATCGCTTTCCCCTGTCAGCAAGCATTGCACAGGTAAGCATATAGGCCTTGATATGGTCTGAACCCTGGGAAGTGTGGGTCTACTCAAGACTTCGCAAAACATCCTCCTCCTCTGCAGGAGACGTGTTGTAATTGTTAGAGCCTTTACTCAGTACTTTGTTGAAACACCTTTGGCAGCGATTACAGCCTCGAGTCTTCTTGGGGTGTGACGCTACAAGTTTGGCACACCAGTATTTGGGGAGTTTCTCCCATTTTTATCTGCAGATCCTCTCAAGCTCTGTCAGGTTGGATGGGGAGCGTCGCTGCACAGCTATTTTCAGGTCTCTCCAGAGATGTTTGATCGGGTTTAAGTCCGGGCTCTGGCTGAGCCACTCAAAGACATTCAGAGACTTGTCCCGAAGCCACTCCTGCGTTGTCTTGGCTGTGTGCTCAGGGTCATTGTCCTGTTGGAAGGTGAACTTTCACCCCAGTGTGAGGTCCTGAGCAGGTTTTCATAAAGGATCTCTCTGTACATGTTGGCTAATTGATTAATCAGTGTCCTGTATTTATTTGCATTCCAGCGCTAAGCCCAGGCTACTTAATGGAGGCCTATTCACTGCAAACGGCTCTGCTCAAGAGGTGATTCAGAACCATACAACAGCCTACTCAGGTTGTGAAGTGGTGCCATGAACTCAATACTGAACCCTGGAAAGTGTGGGTTTACTCAAGACTTCGCAAAACATCCTCCTCCTCTGCAGGATACGTGTTGTAATTGTTAGAGCCAAGTTTAGTTGTGCTTCTGTTATTGGAACAACTAGATATGACTAATATCTGTCAACAACCTGTTTGCATTTCCCTAAATGGACCGTCTACATAGTCTTTATTTTGGTGATATATTTCCTGTGAATTCAGGTATCCCCCCACTCCACCCATCTGTTTGTTTCCTCTCATTTAGAAGTGTGTGGGAGTGTGGATTTCCTCTTCAGCGTTCTCTCATTAGATGCCGGCGGGGCTCTGCCTGGTGCAGTTCATTTGGACGAGGAGAGGAGAAATAGCCGAACTAAAAATACTTCAAATGGAAAAATGGAAACTGCATAAAAAGCTAAGCTAGGCTTGAGCGGTATCCATATTGTCATAGCTTCATACAGACCTTGTGTCATACCGGCACTGGACACAAGGGGCGCTATTTTCAAACCCCACTGAGTCGCTGCAATCCAAAGGTTAGCAATGCTAACAAGTACATGTAAACTCCCATAGCGGATGTTAGCTAAATGGTAACGAGTGCATTGTGAACATTTATATACAGTTTCTGAAACTATTTGCAGGACAGACATCCCAGCTCATAAAGTTAAGTAACTCAAAAATGCTACTCAGTTTGCTGCACGCACAAAACAAATATTAGACAGCAAGGCTCTTTATCCAGGAGGGGGTTCTCTGCTGTTACCAAGAGAAGCTTGATTTTGCGAGAAGCTAATCACTTAGCTAGCTAGATAATTAGCAAACCAAATGCAACCTGCAGAGCATTTAGCACAATTTAGACAGTTAACTTAATAGTTATACGATGTCTAGCTGGAAAACGTTTAGTTGTGAATTCCATACTGTAACTAGACACCTGACTCACAAGGCTCACCTCACTCGTGGTTGTAAACAAACACCATGTGACTGGGAACTACTTGTAAGCTTCATAATGAAAATATAATGTGACAGGTGAAATGAAGAACGCAATCTGCTTCATCTCCTAACGTACTGCACAAGTTGACTGCAGGTATTTACTTAAAAGTAGATACATATTCAAATGTATTAAAAAAACTTCAAATAAATAGTTTTGACGGTAATGAAAAAACATCCCGTGGCTATTTCCAAATACCCAGAAACCGATGTTAAAAATAGTTCCTTGAGTCCCCCAGGGGCTTTGGTGGTTATTTTTAGATTTACATTTTATAAGATTAGCAGATTAATTAGGATTTGATCCATCGGAGTTGGCTTTATTTCGTAAGAAGGTGGATGGACCTTGTACCAGTCCAAGTTTCTTGGAGTGGACATTGTTTACGAGGAGGTGGTGGGGTCTGCTCTGCTGACCAGTGTCCCTGGCTCTGCTAGGACACAGAGCTCACAGCCAGGGTAGGGTTTCCTAACTAGCACGTGAAGGGCTACATTTAAAACCCCACAGCAACTTTGTCAACATGTACTGTAATGGGTCTTCTAGCCCGGCCATCTGGCGGCCACTCATCATCTCTATGCTACTCCACAGGGGACCGTTATGTATTCAAGTACACAATATTATTAAGCTAATCACTGACCACCAAACATAAGCAGCAAATGATCTTCTTATTACATAAAACGATTACAGTTCATGAGCTGGGTTTAGTTCAGTAATATTTATTTGTCAGAGTCATCAGAATTTAATTCAGTTGGCTGCAGAAGGTTTGAAAGTGGCAGTTGAGTTCAACATTTATTACATTCTTCTCCCTCCCCACACATTTTCATAAGCAGCAGTACAGTGAGAGATGTGACGTGTGGGAACCAGCCTAGCTAATGGCCCTGACGATTGTCACATCTGATCAGGATTAGGGTCAGGCCTGACCATATCTCATAAGCACATCATCTGCACAGTACACAAATGTAATGTAAGAAATGTCCACACGAAAGTCAATTCTCTTTCTGATCTGTATACTGTATCTTTTTGTCTTTTAAATGGCTGTTGTAACTGCAATTTGATGCAACCTTTCTCGGTGGAAAATCACCTTGATTTGCTTTTTTGTAGTGGGGAAATTATGAAAAGGCAGCCTGATGAAAAACCATAGCAGAGCCTTTTTCAAGCCTCTCTAATTGTCAAAGGAAGGTAGTGGTAAAATTACACCCCATCCTGTGTGACTTGCATGAAAATGACCAGAGAAGGATGCAGAAAGTAGAGACTAATTTGTCTGCAGGCCTTTTTCTTCTCCAAGACACACTACCAGTCAAAAGTTTTAGAACACCTACTCATTCAAGGGTTTTTCTTTATTTGTACTATTTTATACATTGTAGAATAATAGTGAATACATCAAAACTATGAAATAACACATATGGAATAATGTAGTAACCAAAAAAGTGTTAAACAAATCAAATATATTTTATATTTGAGATTCTTCAAATAGCCGCCCTTTGCCTTGATGACAGCTTTGCACACTTTTGGTATTCTCTCAACCAGCTTCACCTGGAATGCTTTTCCAACAGTCTTGAAGGAGTTCCCACATATGCTGAGCACTTGTTGGCTGCTTTTCCTTCACTCTGCGGTCCGACTCATCCCAAACCATCTCAATTGGGTTGTGGTCGGGGGATTGTGGAGGCCAGGTCATCTGATGCAGCACTCCATCACTCTCCTTCTCGGTAAAATAGCCCTTACACAGCCTGGAGGTGTGTTGGGTCATTGTCCTGTTGAAAAACAAATGATAGTCCCACTAAGCCCAAACCAGATGGGATGGCGTATCGCTATAGACTGCTGTGGAAGCCATGCTGGTTAAGTGTGCCTTGAATTCTAATTAATTATGGTGGGAACTACACATGCAGAGATCATCCGTTCACCCACACCTCGTCTCACAAAGACACAGCGGTTGGAACCAAAAATCTCCAATTTGGACTCCAGACCAAAGGACAAATTTCCACCGGTCTAATGTCCATTGCTCATGTTTGTTGGCCCAAGCAGGTCTCTTCTTCTTATTGGTGTCCTTTAGTAGTGGTTTCTTTGCAGTAATTCGACCATGAAGGCCTGATTCACACAGTCCCCTTTAAACAGTTGATGTTGAGATGTGTCTGTTACTTGAACTCTGAAGTATTTATTTGGACTGCAATTTCTGAGGCTGGTAACTCTAATGAACTTATCCTCTGCAGCAGAGTTAACTGTGGGTCTTCCATTCCTGTGGCGGTCCTCATGAGAGCCAGTTTCATCATAGCGCCTGATGGTTTTAGCGACTGCACTTGAAGAAACTTTCAAAGTTCTTGAAATGTTCAGTGTTGACTGACCTTCATGTCTTAAAGTAATAATGGACTGTCATTTCTCATTGCTTATTTGAGCTGTTATGCCATAATATGGACTTGGTCTTTTACCAAATAGGGCTACAGTTGAAGTCGGAAGTTTACACACACTTAGGTTGGAGTCATTCAAACGTGTTTTTCAACCACTCCACAACTTTCTTGTTAACAAACTATCGTTTTGGCAAGTCGGTTAGGACATCTACTCTGTGCATTACAAAAGTAATTTTTCCAACAATTGTTTACAGACAATGCCATGGTATCACAATTCCAGTGGGTCAGAAGTTTACATACACTAAGTTGACTGTGCCTTTAAACAGCTTGGAAAATTCCAGAAAATGATGTCATGGCTTTAGAAGCTTCTGATAGGCTAATTGACATAATTTGAGTCAATTGGAGGTGTACCTGTGGATGTATTTCAAGGCCTACCTTCAAACTCAGTGCCTCTTTGCTTGACATCAAGGGAAAATCAAAAGAAATCGGCCAAGACCTCAGAATTTTTTTTTAGACCTTCACAAGTCTGGTTCATCCTTGGGAGCAATTTCCAAACGCTTGAAGGTACCACGTTCATCTGTACAAATAATAGTACGCAAGTATAAACACCATGGGACCACGCAGCGTCACACCGCTCAGCAAGGAGACCCATTCTGTCTCCTAGAGATGAATGTACTTTGGTGAAAAAAGTGCAAATCAATCCCAGAACAACAGCAAAGGACCTTGTGAAGATGCTGGAGGAAACAGGTACAAAAGTATCTATATATCCACAGTAAAACGAGTCCTATATCGATATAACCTGAACGGCTGCTCAGCAAGGAAGAAGCCACAGCTCCAAAACCGCCATAAAAAAGCCAGACTATGGTTTGCAACTGCACATCGGGACAAAGATTGTACTTTTTGGAGAAATGTCCTCTGGTCTGATGAAACAAAAATAGAACTGTTTGGCCATAATGACCATCGTTATGTTTGGAGGAGAAAGGGGGTAGCTTGCAAGCCGAAGAACACCATCCCAACCGTGTAGCACAGGGGTTGCAGCATCATGCTGTGGGGGTGCTTTGCTGCAGGAGGGACTGGTGCACTTCACAAAATAGATGGCGTCATGAGGAAGGAAAATTATGTGGATATATTGAAGCAACATCTCAAGACATCAGTCAGGAAGTTAAAGCTTGGTCGCAAATTGGTCATTCAAATGGACAATGACCCCAAGCATACTTCCAAAGTTGTGGCAAATGGCTTAAGGACAACAAAGTCAAGGTATTGGAGTGGCCATCACAAAGCCCTGACCTCAATCCTATAGGTTAAACCAGCTCTGTCAGGAGGAATGGGCCAAAATTCACCCAACTTATTGTGGGAAGGATGTGGAAGGCTACCCGAAACGTTTGACCCAAGTTAAACAATTTAAAGGCAATGCTACCAAATACTAATTGAGTGTGTGTAAACTTCCGACCCACTGGGAATGTGATGAAAGAAATAAAAGCTGAAATACATCATTCTCTCTACTATTATTCTGACATTTCACATTCTTAAAATAAAGTGGTGATCGTAACTGACCTAAGACTGGGATTTTTTATTAGGATTAAATGTCAGGAATTGTGAAAATAATAGTTTTATTGAATTTGGCTAAGGTGTATGTAAACTTCTGACTTCAACTGTATCTTCTGTATGCCCCCCCTACCTTGTCAAAACACAACTGATTGGCTCAAACGCGTTAAATTCCACAAATTAACTTTTAAGAAGGCACACATGTTAATTGAAATGCATTCCAGGTGACTACCTCATGAAGCTGGTTGAGAGAATGCCAAGCGTGTGCAAAGCTGTCATCAAGGCAAAGTGTGGCTATTTGAAGAATCTCAAATATAAAATCTATTTTGATTAGTTTAATACTTTTTTGGTTACTACATGATTCTATATGTGTTATTTCATAGTTCTGATGTCTTCACTATTATTCTACAATGTAGAAAATAGTAAAAATAAAGAAAAACCCTTGAATGAGTAGATGTGTCCAAACTTTTGACTGGTACTGTAAATTGCCAATATTGCCGTTAACCTTTCCACATTTCCAAGCCTAAAGTGAAGACCCTGCAGTGCCACATTGACGTTAACAAATCAAATCACATTTTATTTGTCACATGCTCCGAATACAACAGGTGCAGACCTTACAGTGAAATGCTTACTTACAAGCCCTTAACCAACAATGCAGTTTCAAGAAAGAATACCAAAAAAAAAATCACACAACAAAAAATACAATATAAAATAATACGAAATAAAAGTAACAAATAATTAAAGAGCAGCAGTAAAAATAACAATAGCGAGGCTATATACAGGGGGGTACCGGTACCGAGTCAATGTGCGGGGGCACATAGTCGAGGTAATTGAGGCAATATGTACACAAGAGATGAGTTGGGGTCATTTCCATATGAAAGGAGCCATGAGCACCAACATGGTGTCAAATGAAAGTTTAGAGACTATAAAGGCATAGAAACAATTGTCAGCCATTTTTTTTGCGTCTTAAAAAGTAGGTTTTATTTTCTGGTCAAACAGAAGGAAAAAGGCTCTTAGAAAACATCTAACTAATATAATAATTATTATTATTATTTATAGTAATATAACTACCAAAAGTTATAATAGGTATTGAAAATCTAAACACAATAATATTTAAGTAAAGACTCCTGCCAACTAATATCAACACTTATATTTAGTTTGGGATAAATTATTTGCCAGAAATCTTGCTTGTTTGTAAGTGCCCAAATACTTATTTTCCACCATAATTTGCAAATAAATTCATTAAAAATCCTACAATGTGATTTTCTGGATTTTTTTCTTCTCATCTTGTCTGTCATAGTTGACGTGTACCTATGATGAAAATTACAGGCCTCTCTCATCTTTTAAAGTGGGAGAACTTGCACAATTGGTGGCTGACTAAATACTTTTTTCCCCCACAGTATATTTAGTTTGGGATAAATTATTTGCATTCTGTTAACCTCTACGGGATCGGTGTCCCGTATACCGGACGGTTGAGCCAACGTGCGCAAATGTGATTAGCATGACTGTTGTAAGTAACAGCAAACTTTCCAGGACATAGACATGTCTTATATGGGCAGAAAGCTTAAATTCATGTTAATCTAACTGCACTGTCCAATTTACAGTAGCTATTACCATGAACAAATACCATGCTATTGTTTGAGGAGAGTGCACAACAACCAAAAAACTATCACGGCAACTGGTTTGATACATTCACCTCTGAAGGTAAATAATGTACTTACATTCAGTAATCTTGCTCTGATTTGTCATCCTGAGGGTCCCAGAGATAGAATGTAGCATAGTTTTGTTTGATAAAATCCATTTTTATATTCAAATGTAGGAACTGGGTTCTACAGTTTGAACCCCTGCTGTCTCTGGCTCCACACCCACCCTGTCCGGCCATCTAGATGTGTGAAAGTTAGTGTATAAGCTAATGATCCATCATGTATGACATTCCTGGTTTTGTATTACCATATTATTTTTGTATGTTCTCTATAGTTATGTACTTGAAAATGTATCAATTGACCAATTCGGCACATTTGGGCAGACTTGATACAAAATAGACTTGATGCTTCACTGAATCTGAAACTTTGCAAACATGCTGCTGCCATCTAGCGGCCAACATCTAAATTGCACCTAAACTGCAATATTATATTGTGGCCTTTCTCTTGCATTTCAAAGATGATACAAATATATATAAATAGAAAACAAATGTTTTTTTGGTTTGTATTATCTTCCTAATGTGTTACATTCTCCTACATTAATTTCACATTTCCACAAACTTCAGTGTTTCCTTTCAAATGGTATTAAGAATATGCATATTCTTCCTTCAGGTCCTGAGCTACAGGCAGTTAGATTTGGGTATGTCATTTTAGGCGAAAATTGAAGAAAAGGGTCCGATCCTTAAGACGTTAAAAAAACGTAATAATTCCTTTTACCAAAAAGCCACATATCTTTAAGATATTTTCAAATGTTTCCCTCATGAGGAGGGAAGATAATGAAAGTTTAAACCTACCGATTAGTTCAATTGATTTGATTTGCTGTACAGTGCCTTCGGAAAGTATTCCGACCCCTTGACCTTTACCACATTCTGGTAGGTTACAGCCTTATTCAAAAATGTGTTAAATTGGTTTTTTTCCCTCATCAATCTACACACAATTTCCCATAATGACAAAGTGAAAACAGGTTATAATCTTTTACAAATGTATAAAAAACTGAAATATAACATTTAAGCTCAAGCCCTGTCAGGTTGGATGGGAAGCGTCGCTGCACAGCTATTTTCAGGTCTCTCCAGAGATGTTAGATCGGGTTCAAGTCCGGGCTCTGGCTGGGCCACTCAAGGACATTCAGAGACTTGTCCCGAAACCACTCCTGCCTTGTCTTGGCTGTGTGCTTAGGGTCGTTGTCCTGTTGGAAGGTAAACCTTCGCCCCAGTCTGAGGTCCTGAGCGCTCTGGAGCAGGTTTTCATCAAGGATCTCTCTGTACTTTGCTCCGTTCATCTTTCCCTCGATCCTGACTAGTCTCCCAGTCCCTGCAGCTGAAAAACATCCCCACAGCATGATGCTGCCACCACCATGCTTCACCGTAGGGATGGTGCCAGGTTTCCTCCAGACGTGACGCTCGGCATTCAGGCCAAACAATTCAATCATGGTTTCATCAGACCAGAGAATCTTGTTTCTCATGGTCTGAGAGTCCTTTAGGTGCCTTTTGGCAAACTCCAAGCGGGCTGTCACTCAGAGCCTGTAACACAGTGAGAAAATAGGCCTTTATCACATAGAGGGGTTGGTTGCTTAGCAACAAAACGGATGCGTGCTCAACTATGGGACAAAACAGACAGTGTTGGCGTGAGATTGTTGACAACATGTAATCAATATTATGTCTCCAATGTTTATTGAAAACATAAATACATTCGCACAATGACCACTTGTCTCAAATACATCCTTCCAGTTGTTGGTTAGCTAGCTAGTGAATTCTTGCCATATTAGTCATGAAATCAATCAAAACAAGACATGGTTTCAATAACAAGATGAGAACGAGCCACTTACGATTCCCCACATGGCAGTTCCTTGTCATTCTTGCTAGCAATCTGGCAATCCAGAATCACAACAACACGCTGACTTCTGCCCCATGGAAGCTCTCAGATAGTTTTTTGTGACATTGTCAGCTATCCCATCTATATGATGTAGACCTAAATTCTTACTCAGTATCCTAACCCCCCCCCCCGTGACCTGAAGAGTCGTCGGCCCCATTTGGTGTGAGGTGCTCTTATACAAAGGATCCGCTACTGTTTTTTTTTTTCCTAAACCCCTTTTGCTCCATTTGGTGAGTTTCCACAGCTGGCCCATAATAGACATTATAGGAACGTCTATAAGACGCTGTATAGCAGGGTTCTTCAATTCCGGTCCTGGAGGGCCGAAACACCTCTGTTTTTCATCCTCTCCTTCTAATCAGGGGCTAATTCAGACCTGGGACACCAGGTGAGTGCAATTAACTACCAGGTAGAAATAAAAAACAGAAGTGTTTCGGCCCTCCAGGACCGGAATTGAAGAACCCTGATCTATAGGCTCCATGGGACAGCTGTGGGCTCCCAGGACCATAGAGATAGATGGAGGACTCCTCTTTGTATCTGTGCCATTGTAGCGTCTGTGACAGCATGGCCAGCGCCATAGGAATCCCCACCCAGTTGACTACACTGAACATAAATATAAGCGCAACTTGTAAAGTGTTGGTCCCGTGTTTCATGAGCTGAAATAAAATATCCCAGAAAATGTTCCATACGCACAAAAAGTTTATTTCTGTAAAATGTTGTGCAAAAATGTGTTTACATCTCTAGTTAGTGAGTGTTTATCCTTCGCCAAGTTAATCCATCCACCTGACAGGTGTGGCATATCAAGAAGCTGATTAAACAGCATGATCATTACACAGGTGCACTTTGTGCTGGGGACAATAAAAGGCCACTCTAAAATGTGCAGTTTTGCCACACAACACAATGCCACAGATGTCTCAAGTTTTGAGGGAGCGTGCAATTGGCATGCTGACTGCAGGAATGTCCACCAGAGCTGTTGCCAGAGAATGTAATGTTAATTTCTCTACCATAAGCTGCCTCCAATGTTGTTTTTGAGAATTTGGCAGTACGTCCAACCGGCCTCACAACCGCAGACCACGTGTATGGCGTCGTGTTGGCAAGCGGTTTGCTGATGTCAATGTTGCGAACAGAGTGCCCCATGGTGGCGGTGGGGTTATGGTATGGGCAGGCATAAGCTACGGACAATGAACACAATTGCATTTTATTAATGGCAATTTGAATGCACAGAGATACCGTGACGAGATCCTGAGGCCCATTGTCGTGCCATTCATCCACCGCCATCACCTCATGTTTCAGTATGATAATGCTCGGCCCCATGTCGCAAGGATCTGTACAAAATTCCTGGAAGCTGAAAATATCCCAGTTCTTCCATGGCCTGCATACTCACCAGACATGTCAAAGGCTTCATCTACACTGATTTTTGAAGTGGATTTAACAAGTGACATCAATAAGGGATCATAGCTTTCAGCCGGATTCACCTGGTCAGTCTATGTCATGGAAAGACCAGGTGTTCCTAATGTTTTGTACACTCAGTGTACAGCTGCGCAATTTATATAATGCATTGATATGTAGCTAGCTAGCTTGCTTAAATGACAACAGAGAGAACAAAGAATATAGCTATCCTTGTGCATGTGAAAATGTGAATGATGTCTGGAATCCGACACGGTTTCAGTAGAATTATCAAACGGTAAGAGTCAGACAAACGTCAAGCATCAACATGTCAACAGCTCGTATAGGCACGGTTTAGCTGAGACTCATCTCTTGACAGGTAGGCCGGTAGTCTTTTTCTGAAATCGTTATTTTCACCTGACTTAACAGAAATGGTGCGCACATAACCTTTATTAGCTGGCTAAGGTTAGCATGCTAACTAGCTACATTGACAGCTGTCAGTCAGTGGGCTATTTGGTGTTATTTCTCTGCTACACGTGGAAATCACCACAACGTTCCCACCCCCAATTCCTGAATATGTATTAGCAGCTTGCGTCAGTCTTCCAGGTGGAACCTAAACGAGAATTTCCGGTCAAGGACAGGAATTACTCTAAATTGGTGCGGCAACTTCCTCTGAGGTGGCAACTTCCTCTAATGACCCGCGTGACTGTACCAGGACTCATTCAACCAACCACTAATGACCCAGCTGGCTGAGGGAAGGGAGGGAGGGAGGGAGGGAGGGGGGGACTGTAAAGTGGTTCTCTCTGTTCTGTTCTCGCTGCTCAGATCAGGGTTGCATCAGTAGGCTTACTCTGACACTCAGACCTGCCACTAACATATCCTTGGTGGTGAGGTAAGTCTGGAGTATTTATAGCGCTTCATTTCACCTTAGTGTGTCTGTTTATGAGTCATGCTGTACAAATATTGATTTAAGTCTAAACATAGCCTTTAAAATGAAATATTAGCCTCAAATGTAAAAAAAAGAGAACAAATTCTACTTCTGAATGCTATTACCCTTTTACTAGGTAATAATAATAATAATAATAATAATTAATTTATATAGCCCTTTCCATTATACAGATAAAAAAACAAAAGGTCATGCAGCTCTTGGGCTGGTCAATGGTCTAGGCCTAGCTCAATAATGGTCTCCTGAAAGTCGGTCGTGTAGGGAATAGCCTACGACTTGGAGACATTACATTCAGGACTGAGGTGATTCCTTCTTACGTGTGACTGTAATTATGGCATTGACCATGGCACCTCCGTGTCTTGTGACTGTAATTATGGCATTGACCGTGGCACCTCCGTGTCTTGTGACTGTAATTATGGCATTGACCATGGCACCTCCGTGTCTTGTGACTGTAATTATGGCATTGACCATGGCACCTCCGTGTCTTGTGACTGTAATTATGGCATTGACCATGGCACCCTCCGTGTCTTGTGACTGTAATTATGGCATTGACCATGGCACCTCTGTGTCTTGTGACGTAATTATGGCGTTGACCATGGGCACCTCCGTGTCTTGTGACTGTAATTATGGCATTGACCATGGCACCTCCGTGTCTTTGTGGACTGTAATTATGGCATTGACCATGGCACCTCCGGTCTTGTGCCTGTAATTATGGCATTGACCATGGCACCTCCGTGTCTTGTGACTGTAATTATGGCATTGACCATGGCACCTCCGTGTCTTGTGCCTGTAATTATGGCATTGACCATGGCACCTCCGTGTCTTGTGACTGTAATTATGGCATTGACCATGGCACCTCCGTGTCTTGTGACTGTAATATGGCATTGACCATGGCACCTCCGTGTCTTGTGACTGTATTATGGCAGTGACTGTAATTATGGCATTGACCATGGCACCTCCGTGTCTTGTGCCGCTCCTCTGCTGAGTTCAGCCTGTTTTATTCAGTGACAACACTGCTGGGTCTGGTTCATCAGATGGGCATGGACAACTAATTACATGTTATGGGGCGGCAGGTGGCTTAGTGGTTAAGAGCGTTGTGCCAGTAACCGAAAGGTCGCTGGTTCTAATCCCCGAGCCGACTAGGTGAAAAATCTGTCGATGTGCCCTTGAGCAAGGCACTTAACCTTAATTGCTCCTGTAAGTCGCTCTGGATAAGAGCGTCTGCTAAATGACAAAAAAATTATAATAATCATCATAGAGAGATAGGGCATGGACAAAGGTGCTCAGTATTTTACAAATTCCCTGCAAAGTCACAAAAAAACTGACAAGTGGAAGTCAGAGTAGCCTCAAGGCTCAACCTAATCGGTGTAGAGCTCCACTCCATTTTTCCGAAAGAAGTTAGGAATTTTAAGGCTATGTGAAGAATGAATAGGAGAGAGGGCTAGGTGTCAAGTAATGATGGATGCCATTTAAGGTGGGTATCTCTGTGTAATGTTTCAGAGCAGGAAATGATTCTGTTTTTCTGAATTGTCCTTTTTCATCTAGATCCAAACGTTTGGATTGGAGGCACCGTGCAAGACAGTGGACGATCTCACAAGTGGGATTGTCATGGCCCAGGCCCTACAGAAAATGTAAGTGTCAGTGATTTACACCTTTGTACTGTTTTACTTTTGAACTGCTGGAAATGAGTTTTGTGAAACCATCAAACCAACCTTTTAGTGGGTATTGTGGCTAGGTATTGTGGCTAGGCGTTGTAGCTAGGTTTGTGGCTAGGTGTTGTGGCTAGATATTGTGGCTAGGCGTTGTAGCTAGGCGTTGTAGCTAGGCGTTGTAGCTAGGTATTGTGGCTAGGTGTTGTGGCTAGGCGTTGTGGCTAGGCGTTGTAGCTAGATATTGTGGCTAGGCGTTGTAGCTAGGTTTTGTGGCTAGGCGTTGTAGCTAGGTATTGTGGCTAGGCGTTGTAGCTAGGTGTTGTGGCTAGGTTTTGTGGCTAGGCGTTGTAGCTAGGTTTTGTGGCTAGGTGTTGTAGCTAGATATTGTGGCTAGGCGTTGTAGCTAGGCGTTGTAGCTAGGCGTTGTAGCTAGGTATTGTGGCTAGGTGTTGTGGCTAGGCGTTGTGGCTAGGCGTTGTAGCTAGATATTGTGGCTAGGCGTTGTAGCTAGGTTTTGTGGCTAGGCGTTGTAGCTAGGTATTGTGGCTAGGCGTTGTAGCTAGATATTGTGGCTAGGCGTTGTAGCTAGATATTGTGGCTAGGCGTTGTAGCTAGGTGTTGTGGCTAGGTATTGTGGCTAGGCGTTGTAGCTAGGTTTTGTGGCTAGGTGTTGTAGCTAGATATTGTGGCTAGGCGTTGTAGCTAGGCGTTGTGGCTAGGTATTGTGGCTAGGTGTTGTGGCTAGGTGTTGTAGCTAGGTGTTGTGGCTAGGTGTTGTGGCTAGGTGTTGTAGCTAGGTGTTGTAGCTAGGCGTTGTGGCTAGGTGTTGTAGCTAGGTGTTGTGGCTAGGTGTTGTAGCTAGGCGTTGTAGCTAGGTATTGTGGCTAGGCGTTGTAGCTTCTCTCTTCACTTTCTTTCTCCCAATTGTGACCACTTACCTTTCTCTTCTCCAGAGACATTGTGTATTTCACTGACAACTGGATCAGTAGGATCAAGCCTGAGGTGGGAGATAACTGGCGGCTAAAGGTATGATGGTGATACATGGTGGTCGTTTTAATACATTGTCTTTTTTGTGTTGCTGTCATCTGCTCTCAAGCCTTTGTCATACATGTCCATTCCCTTGTCAGTGTCACATTCCCAATCTCACATCTTCACTCCTCTTTTCAGATCAGTAATCTAAAGAAGGTGTTGAAAGGTATACTGGACTACAACCAGGAGGTCCTACAGCAGCAGATCGATGACTTCACGCTGCCAGACATCAGCCTGATAGGAGAACACTCAGACGCTGCAGAGCTGGGCAGGATGCTGCAACTCATACTAGGCTGCGCTGTCAACTGTGAGCAGAAACAAGGTGTGTCTGTCTGTCTGTCTGTCTGTCTGTCTGTCTGTCTGTCTGTCTGCTCAGCATGGGCTTGGCTACCTGGTATATTAGTGATGGGGACAAAATCCATACAGTTACATATCGGGATATTATTTTTGACGATATATCGTATATAGTTCTGACAATATCGCAATATTATTTTTGCGCTAGTTTGCTGTACCTGCACCAAAACTCATTGTTTTACAGTACTTTTATTTCCATGACTGATCAAAACTCATTTTCTCATGGCTCTCTCTTGTCCTCTACAGCAGGTGAGCAATATGTTTGTCCTAGAGTTATTATTGTGTTGTCCTGGAGTTATTATTGTACACAGCCTTGTCCTAGAGTTAATATTGTACACAGCCTTGTCCTGGAGTTATTATTGTACACAGCCTTGTACTAGAGTTATCATTTAGTTATTATTGTACACATCCTTGTCCTAGAGTTATTATTGTACACAGCCTTCTCCTAGAGGTATTATTGTACACAGCCTTGTCCTAGAGGTATTATTGAGTTATTGTACACTGCCTTGTCCTATAGTTATTAGTGTACACAGCCTTGTCCTAGTTATCATTGAGTTATTAGTGTACACATCCTTGTCTTGAGAGTTATTACAACACAGCGTTATCCTAGAGGTATTACAGTTCACAGCCTTGTCCTAGAGGTATTATTGTACACAGCCTTCTCCTAGAGGTATTATTGAGTTATTGTACACTGCCTTCTCCTCGAGGTATTATTGTACACAGCAGGTATTATTGTACACAGCCTTGTACTAGAGTTATTATTGTACACAGCCTTCTCCTAGAGGTATTATTGTACACAGCCTTGTCCTAGAGTTATCATTGAGTTATTAGTGTACACAGACTTGTCCTAGAGTTAATGAGGTATTAGTGTACACAGCCTTGTCCTAGAGTTATCATTGAGTTATTAGTGTACACAGACTTGTCCTAGAGTTATTGAACACAGCCTTGTCCTAGAGTTATAATTGTATGCAGACTTTTCCTAGTTATCATTGAGTTATTAGTGTACACATCCTTGTCTTGAGAGTTATTACAACACAGCCTTCTCCTAGAGGTATTATTGAGTTATTGTACACTGCCTTCTCCTAGAGGTATTATTGTACACAGCCTTGTCCTAGAGTTATCATTGAGTTATTAGTGTACACAGACTTGTCCTAGAGTTAATGAGGTATTAGTGTACACAGCCTTGTCCTAGAGTTATCATGGAGTTATTAGTGTACACAGACTTGTCCTAGAGTTCTAATACACAGCCTTGTCCTGAAGTTATTATTGTACAAAGCCTTGTCCTAGTTATCATTGAGTTATTAGTGTACACATCCTTGTCTTGAGAGTTATTACAACACAGCCTTCTCCTAGAGGTATTATTGAGTTATTGTACACTGCCTTCTCCTAGAGGTATTATTGTACACAGCCTTGTACTAGAGTTATTATTGTACACAGCCTTCTCCTAGAGGTATTATTGTACACAGCCTTCTCCTAGAGGTATTATTGTACACAGCCTTGTCCTAGAGTTATCATTGAGTTATTAGTGTACACAGACTTGTCCTAGAGTTAATGAGGTATTAGTGTACACAGCCTTGTCCTAGAGTTATCATTGAGTTATTAGTGTACACAGACTTGTCCTAGAGTTATTGGACACAGCCTTGTCCTAGAGTTATAATTGTATGCAGACTTTTCCTAGTTATTATTGAGTTATTATTGTACACAGCCTTGTCCTGGAGTTATTATTGTACAAAGCCTTGTCCTAGTTATCATTGAGTTATTAGTGTACACAGCCTTGTCTTGAGAGTTATTACAACACAGCGTTATCCTAGAGGTATTACAGTTCACAGCCTTGTCCTAGAGGTATTATTGTACACAGCCTTCTCCTAGAGGTATTATTGTACAAAGCCTTGTCCTTGAGGTATTATTGTACACAGCCTTGTCCTAGATGTATTATTGTACACAGCCTTCTCCTAGAGGTATTATTGTACAAAGCCTTGTCCTTGAGGTATTATTGTACACAGCCTTGTCCTAGAGTTAATGAGGTATTAGTGTACACAGCCTTGTCCTAGAGTTATCATTGAGTTATTAGTGTACACAGACTTGTCCTAGAGTTATTGTACACAGCCTTGTCCTAGAGTTATAATTGTATGCAGACTTTTCCTAGTTATTATTGAGTTATTATTGTACACAGCCTTGTCCTGGAGTTATTATTGTACAAAGCCTTGTCCTAGAGGTATTATTGTACACAGCCTTGTCCTAGAGGTATTATTGAGTTATTGTACACTGCCTTGTCCTAGAGTTATTAGTGTACACAGCCTTGTCCTAGAGTTATCATTGAGTTATTAGTGTACACAGACTTGTCCTTGAATTATTATTGTACAGACTTGTCTTGAGATATTATTGTACACAGCCTTGTCCTGGGGTTATTATTGAGTTATTATTGTACACAGCCTTGTCCTAGAGTTATTATTGTCTGCAGACTTTTCCTAGTTATTATTGAGCTATTATTGTACACAGCCTTGTCCTAGAGTCTCTAGACAGTACACAGCCTTGTCCTCGAGTCTAGACAGTACACAGCCTTGTCCTAGAGTCTAGACAGTACACAGCCTTGTCCTAGAGTCTAGACAGTACACAGCCTTGTCCTAGAGTCTAGACAGTACACAGCCTTGTCCTAGAGTCTAGACAGTACACAGCCTTGTCCTAGAGTCTAGACAGTACACAGCCTTGTCCTAGAGTCTAGACAGTACACAGCCCTGTCCTAGAGTCTCTATACAGTTCAAAGCCTTGTCCTAGAGTCTAGACAGTACACAGCCTTGTCCTAGAGTCTAGACAGTACACAGCCTTGTCCTAGAGTCTAGACAGTACACAGCCTTGTCCTAGAGTCTCTAAACAGTACACAGCCTTGTCCTAGAGTCTAGACAGTACACAGCCTTGTCCTAGAGTCTAGACAGTACACAGCCTTGTCCTAGAGTCTAGACAGTACACAGAGTTCAGTTGAGGAAGTGAGGAAGATGAGGCTTCCAGTTTATCTCACGGCTTCATCACATTCAGTTCTTGTCATTGTGCAACAGAGTGCTTCTTAGACTGAACATGTAGTCATTCGTCCTGTCTTCCTCTGCCCCTCTAGAATACATCCAGACCATAATGATGTTGGAGGAATCTGTTCAACATGTTGTCATGACAGCCATTCAAGAGGTAAGCCTTTGTAAACATTTGAAATGGGTGTGTTTTTTACTCTGTGTCCTTATATGACATACTACACTGTATGGTCTCCATGTGTTGTAGCTGATGACATCACACTGTATGGTCTCCATGTGTTGTAGCTAATGACATCACACTGTGTGGTCTCCATGTGTTGTAGCTGATGACATCACACTGTATGGTCTCCATGTGTTGTAGCTGATGACATCACACTGTATGGTCTCCATGTGTTGTAGCTGATGACATCACACTGTATGGTCTCCATGTGTTGTAGCTGATGACATCACACTGTATGGTCTCCATGTGTTGTAGCTGATGACATCACACTGTATGGTCTCCATGTGTTGTAGCTGATGACATCACACTGTGTGTGGTCTCCATGTGTTGTAGCTGATGACAGCACACTGTATGGTCTCCATGTGTTGTAGCTGATGACATCACACTGTATGTGGTCTCCATGTGTTGTAGCTGATGACATCACACTGTATGGTCTCCATGTGTTGTAGCTGATGACATCACACTGTATGTGGTCTCCATGTGTTGTAGCTGATGACATCACACTGTATGGTCTCCATGTGTTGTAGCTGATGACATCACACTGTATGTGGTCTCCATGTGTTGTAGCTGATGACATCACACTGTGTGTAGTCTCCATGTGTTGTAGCTGATGACATCACACTGTATGGTCTCCATGTGTTGTAGCTGATGACATCACACTGTATGGTCTCCATGTGTTGTAGCTGATGACATCACACTGTGTATGGTCTCCATATGTTTTAGCTGATGACATCACACTGTGTATGGTCTCTGTGTTGTAGCTGATGACATCACACAGTGTATGGTCTCTGTGTTGTAGCTGATGACATCACACTGTGTATGGTCTCTGTGTTGTAGCTGATGAGCAAAGAGTGTCCAGTTATGGGAGGAAACGACTCGTACGCTGACATAGATAGACAGGTAAGATGTTGCAGCGAATGTTCTCTTGCTACATTACATTGTGTCTTAACAGAATAAACATTATTTAGTGTATCAGCCTTTTGTTTGGATTCTTCCATGTTAGTTCTGACGTATTAGTTCTGTTTCCAGCTGAAGAAGACGGTGGAGGATCTGAACCAGGCTCTAGCCACCAAGGAGGAGATCGCACAGAGATGTCACGAGCTGGACATGCAGGTTGGCCTTAAGTTTGGTTCTATTCCTTTACGTAAACAGGGCTCTCTCTGACTTCAATTAGATACTGGACAGCTGTAGTTCAAGGTCATGGTTCACTATGGTGTCCTATAGTTGAAAGTAAGTCAAACCTTTGTTATAATGGTTGTTGGAATGAATATCCTCAGTGCAATGGTTAAAACCTACATATGAAGACCATGGGTAAAGGTTTACAGTAGAGGTCTTCACTGGTCCAAAAAGTTGGACCCATTCCAAAATGGATCAGTGGCTTTTCAACCCGATCCCGATATGCATAAATACATTTTCAAAAAATGAGACACGTTCCAAATGGACCTGAGGACAGTCAGACCCGTTCCGAATGGACCTGAGGACAGTCAGTCCCGTTCCATGGACCTGAGGACAGTCAGTCCCGTTCCATGGACCTGAGGACAGTCAGTCCCGTTCCATGGACCTGAGGACAGTCAGTCCCGTTCCATGGACCTGAGGACAGTCAGTCCCGTTCCATGGACCTGAGGACAGTCAGTCCCGTTCCATGGACCTGAGGACAGTCAGACCCGTTCCGAATGGACCTGAGGACAGTCAGACCCGTTCCGAATGGACCTGAGGACAGTCAGACACTTTTCGAATGGACATGAGGACAGTCAGACCCGTTCCGAATGGACATGAGGACAGTCAGACTCGTTCCGAATGGACATGAGGACAGTCAGACCCGTTCCGAATGGACCTGAGGACAGTCAGACTCGTTCCGAATGGACATGAGGACAGTCAGACCCGTTCCGAATGGACATGAGGACAGTCAGACCCGTTCCGAATGGACATGAGGACAGTCAGACCCGTTCCGAATGGACATGAGGACAGTCAGACCCGTTCCGAATGGACATGAGGACAGTCAGACCCGTTCCGAATGGACATGAGGACAGTCAGACCCGTTCCGAATGGACATGAGGACAGTCAGACCCGTTCCGAATGGACATGAGGACAGTCAGACCCGTTCCGAATGGACCTGAGGACAGTCAGACCCGTTCCATGGACCTGAGGACAGTCAGACCCGTTCCGAAAAGGCTTGTGGAAAAACAGACCCAAACAATCCGGTGCTGGTTCAGATCCGAGAGTAGAAAGAGTGATAAAGAACCCTCTGACTGGGCGCTGCCAGCGCCATCAATAAACGAGGGAGATTTGGCCAAATGATCCACGTCAAACACAACATTTACAGTTGGAACTTAATTTGGCCAAAGAAAATGGCTGAATAGAATGAAACAAAACATTTTAATAAAGAACTGGTTTAAATTTTCACAAAAGTTTTGAACAGGCCTATTTTGCAGCAATTACCAACAAAGGCAAGTGCCTACCCAACAAATGACAACAATAGGCTAATGCTATTTATTTTATAACAGGCCTACTTTTAACCTATCTTAAACTAAATACGGAGCACAAAATTAAAAAGACACTTCGAACTTAATTTAGCCCACTCATAAAAATAAAACAAAACACTTTTTGCATATTTAAATAACTATTTGAGATTTTTAAATAGGCCTAAAATAATAATAATGATAAAACAAATTATAATAAATACGAAAATAAATAATAGAAATATAGAAAATTGCATCAAACCGGAATAGCGAGATTCACACGGTCCATTTGGCCGTGCCAACGTTCTTCTCATGATTCACACGGTCCATTTGGCCGTGCCAACGTTCTTCTCATGATTCACACGGTCCATTTGGCTGTGCCAACGTTCTTCTCATGATTCACACGGTCCATTTGGCCGTGCCAACGTTCTTCTCATCTTTGTCCACTACAATGTTAAACTTTGTCCGCGAGGACATTCCCCTTGTCGGCTTCTTTTCACTACACTCTTTCTTCTCTAATTATGTTTTACTTCAGTGAAAAAGGCCTCCATCTTCTCAATCAACAGTAGCCTGGACAAGGCTCCTTTCACTTGCTGTCTTTCTCCTCAGCAGCAGGCACACGTGAGGTGAGCAGCCGGAACCAGTTTCAGCTGGACTTTACTGTCAGCTATATGTTTCATTGAGTTGCAACTGGCTGACACAGATATCAAGCTTGCACAGTTCTCATTACCCCACACAAATTAAATGAACAGAGGACAGTTCTCATTACCCCACACAAATTAAATAATATAATATAATATAATATGCCATTTAGCAGACGCTTTTATCCAAAGCGACTTACAGTCATGCGTGCATACATTTTTGTGTATGGGGTGGTCCCGGGGATTGACCCACTACCTTTGCGTTACAAGCGCCGTGCTCTACCAGCTGAGCTAGAGAGGACCACAGAGGACAGTTGAACAGAGGACAGTTCTCATTACCCCACACAAATTAAATGAACAGAGGACAGGTTCAGTCGGTAAATACATTTTAATTGCACATACCCGAGACCCTTATTATAAACTTCCTTTTTCAGGACCCTGTCTTTCAAAGATAATTCGTAAAAATCGAAATGACTTCACAGATCTTTATTGTAAAGGGTTTAAACACTGTTTCCCATGCTTGTTCAATGAACCATAAACAATTAATGAACATGCACTTGTGGAACAGTCGTTAAGACACTAACAGCTTACAGACAGTAGGCAATTAAGGTCACAGTTATGAAAACTTAGGACACTAAAGAGGCCTTTTTACTGACTCTGAAAAACACCAAAAGAAAGATGCCCAGGGTCACTGCTCACCTGCGTGAACGTGCCTTAGGCATGCTGCAAGGAAAAATGAGGACTGCAGATGTGGCCAGGGCAATAAATTGCAATGTCTGTACTGTGAGACGCCTAAGACCTCGCAGTGGCAGACCACGTCTAACAACACCTGCACAGGATCGGTAAATCCGAACATCACACCTGCGGGACAGGTGCAGGATGGCAACAACAACTGCCCGAGTTACACCAGGAACGCACAATCCCTCCATCAGTGCTCAGACTGTCCGCAATAGGCTGAGAGAGGCTGGACTGAGGGCTTGTAGGCCTGTTGTAAGGCAGGTCCTCACCAGACATCACCGGCAACAACGTCGCCTATGGGCACAAACCCACCATCGCTGGACCAGACAGGACTGGCAAAAAGTGCTCTTCACTGACGAGTCGCGGTTTTGTCTCACCAGGGGTGATGGTCGGATTCGCGTTTTATTGTTGAAGGAATGAGCGTTACACCGAGGCCTGTACTCTGGAGCGGGATCGATTTGTAGGTGGAGGGTCCGTCATGGTCTGGGGCGGTGTGTCACAGCATCATCGGACTGAGCTTGTTGTCATTGCAGGCAATCTCAACGCTGTGCGTTACAGGGAAGACATCCTCCTCCCTCATGTGGTACCCTTCTTGCAGGCTCATCCTGACATGACCCTCCAGCATGACAATACCACCAGCCATACTGCTCGTTCTGTGCGTGATTTCCTGCAAGACAGGAATGTCAGTGTTCTGCCATGGCCAGCGAAGAGCCCGGATCTCAATCCCATTGAGCACGTCTGGGACCTGTTGGATCGGAGGGTGAGGGCTAGGGCCATTCCCCCCCAGAAATGTCTGGGAACTTGCAGGTGCCTTGGTGGAAGAGTGGGGTAACATCTCACAGCAAGAACTGGCAAATCTGGTGCAGTCCATGAGGAGAAGATGCACTGCAGTACTTAATGCAGCTGGTGGCCACACCAGATACTGACTGTTACTTTTGATTTTGACCCCCCCTTTGTTCAGGGACACATTATTTCATTTCTGTTTGTCACATGTCTGTGGAACTTGTTCAGTTTATGTCTCAGTTGTTGAATCTTGTTATGTTCATACAAATATTTACACATGTTAGGTTTGCTGAAAATGAACGCAGTTGACAGTGAGAGGACATTTATTTTGTTGCTGAGTTTAAATCAGACCCGACCCAGATCCGAGACAAAAGTCAGAATTTAGGACCCGAATTTGGAGTCTGTTGGACCTGTGAAAACCTCTAAACATGGTAGGACTGCATTCAATTTAGGCTATCTGATCCCACCAATAACACCAAATGGCATCCAGCTTTTCTACATTCTAGTATTCTAGAACTGAGTACTGTATTCCATCTGTTCTCTGCTCTATTTGATAACATTGTCCTGTTCTATTCTATCCTATTCTATTCTATTCTCCTGTTATATTCTATTCCCTCCTTTCTATTTCATTCTCCCTGTTCTATTCTATTATCCTTCTAGGCATTCTCCTGTTATTTATACCAAATTCCTGTTTTTATCAGTTTTTTCTGTTATTCTATTCCCTTTCTATTCATTCCTGTTTATTTTATTCATGTTCTATTTATTTCCGGGTTTTATCTATTTCCGTTCTATTCTATTTCCTTTTATATTTCTGTTCCGTTCTATTTCGGTTATCTATTTCTGTTATTATTTCCCGTTTTATTCTATTTCGTTCTTTCTATTCTCCTGTTCTTTTATTCAATTTTTTTTTGGTTTTTTATTCTATTTATTTTTGTTTTTATTTGATTTCCCCGATTCTTTCCCTTATTCTCTTTTCCCTATTCTATTCCCCGTTTATTCATTTTCCTTTCTATTCTATTTTCCCTTTTTTTAAATTTCTTTTATTTTTTTATTTCTAAAGTTTTCCCTTTAAATATTTCCCCGGGTTTTTATTTCCCCGGTTCTATTCGATTCGGGGGGGTTCTTTTATTAAAGGGTTTCATTTTTTCCCTCCTTTTTTTCTATCTTTCAAATGTTTATTCTTTTTCTCTGTTATATTCTATTCTTCCATGTTATTTTTGGTTTTTTGGTTTCTATTTCTTTTCTCCTTTTTATTCTAATTCCCCTGTTCTTTTTTTCTTTTTTCATTATCCTTTCTATTCTTTCCCCTCTGTTCTTTTTCTATTTTTCCTTTTTCTATTTTTGGGTTTTAATTCTTTTTTTTACATGTTTTTTCCCTTTTTAAATTCTATTCTCCTTTTCTATTCTATTCCCCGTTCTTTTCTTTTTTCCCTTTTATTTATTCCCTGTTCTTTTCTATTTCCTGTTCAAATTCTTTTCTCCTTTTCTTTTTCTTTTTCCCCTTTCTATTCTCCTGTTCTATTTCCTTTACCTGTTCTATTCCCCTGTTCTTTTCCAAACCCTTTTTTTAAATTTCTCCTTTTTATTATTTCCCCGGGTTCTATTTTTTCAAATTGTTCTATTTTATTTGGGGTATTTTCTATTCTTTTCTTCCTGTTCTCTTTCTAATGTTCTATTTTTTATTTTTTCCTTTCCCCTTATTTTTTTTCTCTTGTTTTTTCTCCTGTTCTTTTTTTTATTCTATTTTTCCTGTTATTTTTCCTTTTTTTTCATTTCCCCTTTATTCTGGTTCTATTATATTCTCATGTTTATTTATTCCCTGTTATTATTCCCTGTTCTTTTCTATTCCCCTTGTTCTATTTAATTTCTATTTATTTCTCTTTAAATTTCCCCATTTATTTTTGGGTTCTTTTCTATTCCCCTTTGTTTATTCTTTAATGTTTTTTATTCCCCTGTTTATTTTTTCCCTGTTCTACTATTCTTGTTCTATTTATTTCTGTTCTATTCTAGTTCTTTTCCTATTCTTCCTTTTTGTTTATTTTATTTCTATTATTTCTAGGGTTCCCCTTATTTCTATTCTCATTTTCTTTTCTATTCCCGTTCTATTCTATTCCCCCTGTTCTATTTTTTCCCCGGGTTTCTTCATTTCCCCTTTCTTTTTATTTTTCTGTTCTTTCTATTTTTTTGTTTTTTTTATTTCGATTTCCCCTTTTTGTTCTATTTTATTTCCTTTCTATTCATTTTCCTGTTCTATTTATTCTGATTTGGGGTTTTTAATTATTTCCTTTCATTTCTTCCGTTCTATTCTTTTTAAATTTTTCCTTTTAAAAATTATTCTTTTCGATTCCCCTTTTTCTATTTAGTTCCCTTTTTTCTATTCTTTTTCCCCGGTTCTATTTATTCCCTTTTCATTTATTCCCCCTTTCTTTTCCCCGTTCCTTTCTATTTATTCCCTGTTCTTTTTCTTTTTAATTCCCCTTTTTTATTTAAAATTTGTTTTTATGTTTTTATCCTGTTCTATTCAAATTCCCCTGTTTTTTTCTTTTTCTCCTTTTTCTATTCGTTTTCCCTTTCATTCTTTTATTCTTTTCCCATTTACTGGTTCTATTTTAAATTTTTTCTATTTATTCTCCGTTTTTCAAATTCCCCTTTTCCATTCTTTTCTGTTCAAATTCTTTTTTTTTGTTCTTTTTCCCCTATTTCTTTTTTCCTGTTCTATTTTTATTATCCTGTTCTATTCTCCCTTTTCCTTTTATTTTTCCGGGTTATATTATTTTTGGTTATTGATTTCCTGTTCTATTCTTTTTCCTTTTTCTTTTCCCCCTTTCTTCTGTTCTAATTCTATTTCCCCTGTTACCTATTCTTTTTTTTCTATCCCTTTTTGTTTATTCAATTTCCGGGTTCTATTCTTTTTTCCCCTGGTGTTCTATTTTTTTCCCCGGGTTCTTTTTTTTCTTTTCATTTTCTTTCTATTTATTATCCTGTTCTTTTTAAATTTCTTTCTTTTTTTCCTGTTCTATTTATTTTTCCTTTTCTATTTTTCCATGTTTTTTAATTATTTTTCTGTTTATTTCTATTCCCCTGTTTTTTCCTTTTTCCCCTGTTCATTTTATTCTTTTAAATTTTTCTTTTTTTCCCCTTTTTTTCCTGTTCTATTTATTCCCCTTTTCCTTTTTTATTATTTTGTTCATTTCTATTCTCCGGGTTCTATTCTATTTTGTTTCCACTTTCCTATTCTCCGTTCTTTCCCTTTCCCCTGTTCTTATTTTATTTAAATTGTTTATTTTCCTGTTCATTTTAATTTCCTGGTTCTATTTTTTTGTTCTATTGATTCCCCTTTTCTTTTCTATTTTTCTGTTCATTCGGTTTTTCCTGTTTATTTATTTCCCCGGGTTCAATTTCCTGTTTATTCTTTTAACCTTTTCCCCTATTCGATTTTTTTTCCTGTTATTTTTAATTTTTTCCGTTTTTTTTATTTTTTTCTATTTTTCCTTTTCTGTTTTTTTTTTCCTGTTCATTCTATTATATTCCCCTTTTCATTCTTTCTCCTGTTCAATTTTCAGGTTTATTTTTTTATCTATTCTATTCTCCTGTTCTATTCTATTATCCTGGTCTATTCTTCTCCTGTTCTATTCTATTCCCCTGTTCTATTCTATTCCCCTGTTATATTCTATTCTCCTGTTCTATTCTATTCTCTTGTCCTGTTCTGTCTGAACTGAAACTCCATTACTCTGTGCCTTGCTTTGAAGGCCTTCCATGTACAGGAGCAGCGAGATAGACTGAGGTTAGAGTATATTGAACTAGAGGAGAGGGTAAATAACCTTTTTATTCCTAATTTCTTTCAGTCCTTGTCGTTTTGGCGTGTGAATTTAAAGCCCTGGATTTGAAGTCTGCTGTCTGCTTCTATAATAGCGTGTCCTGTTTGAAATCCAGGCTCCTTTAACTGTGGGTGCGTCCAAAATGGCACCCTATTCACTATATTGTGCACTACTTTTGACCAGAGCCCTATGTGATGCCTTATGGGCCCTGGTCAATAGTAGTGTACTATATAGGGAATAGGGTGCCATTTGAGACCCAGCCTGTGTGCCGTATTAGTCAGCTGTCCTGTCCTGCCCATCTCAGTTCTGTGTGTCACCAAGCACCACCCACCCAGCCCGTCCAGACTAATTCTCCTCCCCCTCCCCATGTTTACTTCCTTGTGTGTTACCAAGACGTCCATGTGGTAAGAAGTGCTTGGGTGCTTGGTCTCGGCAGCAGTCTTCTGTCTCACCATTTTACATTTTAGTCATTTATCAGATGCTCTTATCCAGAGCGACTTACAGGAGCAATTAGGGTGTAGTGCCTTGCTCAAGGGGACATTGACAGATTTCACCTAGTCAGCTCAGGCCAGTAACCGACCTTTCGGTTACTGGCCCAACGCTCTTAACCTCTAGCCTAGAGAATAGAGCAGTAGAGAAACATGCAGATGGCCAATGGGAGTCCTCCTCAACAGATGGCCAATGGGGGAGCTCCTCAACAGATGGCCAATGGGGTCCTCCTCAACAGATGGCCAATGGGGTGCTCCTCAACAGATGGCCAATGGGGTGCTCCTCAACAGATGGCCAATGGGGTGCTCCTCAACAGATGGCCAATGGGGGTCCTCCTCAACAGATGGCCAATGGGGTGCTCCTCAACAGATGGCCAATGGGAGTCCTCCTCAACAGATGGCCAATGGGGTGCTCCTCAACAGATGGCCAATGGGGGGTCCTCCTCAACAGATGGCCAATGGGGGGTCCTCCTCAACAGATGGCCAATGGGGTGCTCCTCAACAGATGGCCAATGGGGTGCTCCTCAACAGATGGCCAATGGGGGGTCCTCCTCAACAGATGGCCAATGGGGAGTTAACCTACCTGGCTGCCAACTGCCAATGGACTCATTGGTCATCTATGCAGTTCCACGTCCACCTAGGTGGAGATCCATGCATTAGTTAGCATTTGCTTCTATGCCAGAGTAGTAGGGTATTGTGGCTGGAGAAGAGAGTTCTTTAAGAACTTTCACTTTAAGATGTCTCTCTGGAGCCAGAAGAAAACACGTTTGTTGTTGAACTGGTGTTTTAGGGCTAGCTGTTTCACACTACAGTAGGTCTCTGTGTTTTAGGGTTAGGTGTTTCACAGTACTGTAGGTCTCTGTGTTTTAGGGTTAGGTGTTTCACAGTACTGTAGGTCTCTGTGTTTTAGGGTTAGGTGTTTCACAGTACTGTAGGTCTCTGTGTTTTAGGGTTAGCTGTTTCACAGGACAGTAGGTCTCTGTGTTTTAGGGTTAGCTGTTTCACAGGACAGTAGGTCTCTGTGTTTTAGGGTTAGCTGTTTCACAGGACAGTAGGTCTCTGTGTTTTAGGGTTAGCTGTTTCACAGGACAGTAGGTCTCTGTGTTTTAGGGTTAGGTGTTTCACATGACAGTAGGTCTCTGTGTTTTAGGGTTAGCTGTTTCACAGGACAGTAGGTCTCTGTGTTTTAGGGCTAGCTGTTTCACAGGACAGTAGGTCTCTGTGTTTTAGGGTTAGCTGTTTCACAGGACAGTAGGTCTCTGTGTTTTAGGGTTAGGTTGCTTTATCAGCTGCTGAGCTACATTTCACTTAAGCTGCCTGTTTTAATGAAGTCATACACAGTAGGTAGAACCACCATGACTGTTTCTGAACACACCACTCCTGCTTGGCTTCTGTGTGGAGTGAGTTTGATCCTGCCATCACGTTGTTGAGAAGGCCACATAAAAGCATGTTGCCCAGTTGGCACTGGAAAAGAGTTTGTGGGTTTGTTTTGTGTGCTTGCTTTTTTCCTGATTTGAAATCAATTGTATGTGATCATGAAATGCGGTCATGAAAAAAAAGTTTTGCTGTTGAAGAACAATTCAGATTTGTAACTACTGTACCTTTCATGTATACAAAAGAGAAAACTCTGATATTCTTGTAAAGACTGAAGTAAATAGCAGATGGTTGGTATATGTAATTACACATCTGCCCCCCCAGGTGGCAGCACTACAGGAGGAGAGGGGTAGTCTCCTGGCTGAGAACCAGATCCTCATGGAGCGTCTCAACCAGTCGGACTCCATAGAAGACCTGAACAGCCCTGTGGGACGCAGACACCTGCAGCTGCAGACACACCTAGAACAGCTCCAGGAGGAGACCTTCAGGTAAGACCCCTAGGTCCATCTGGGGGGGGGTGGAGCCTAGGTCCAGTCTGGGGGGTGGAGCCTAGGTCCAGGGGTGGAGCACTAGGTCCAGTCTGGGGGGGTGGAGCCTAGGTCCAGTCTGGGGGGGTGGAGCCTAGGTCCAGTCTGGGGGGGTGGAGCCTAGGTCCAGTCTGGGGGTGTGGAGCCTAGGTCCAGTCTGGGGGGGTGGAGCCTAGGTCCAGTCTGGGGGGGTGGAGCCGAGGTCCAGTCTGGGGGGTGGAGCCTAGGTCCAGTCTGGGGGGTGTGGAGCCTAGGGTCCAGTCTGGGGGGTGGAGCCTAGGTCCAGATCTGGGGGGGTGGAGCCTAGGTCCAGTCTGGGGGGGGTGGAGCCTAGGTCCAGTCTGGGGGGGGTGGAGCCTAGGTCCAGTCTGGGGGGGTGGAGCCTAGGTCCAGTCTGGGGGGTGGAGCCTAGGTCCAGTCTGGGGGGTGGAGCCTAGGTCCAGTCTGGGGGGTGGAGCCTAGGTCCAGTCTGGGGGGGTGGAGCCTAGGTCCAGTCTGGGGGGTGGAGGAGGTCTTGACAGGGAGGGAGATGGGCTGGGGTGGAGGAGGGCTTGACATGGAGGGAGATGGGTTGGGGTGGAGGAGGGCTTGACAGGGAGGGAGATGGGCTGGGGTGGAGGAGGGCTTGACAGGGAGGGAGATGGGCTGGGGTGGAGGAGGGCTTGACAGGGAGGGAGATGGGCTGGGGTGGAGGAGGGCTTGACAGGGAGGGAGATGGGCTGGGGAGGGAGGACAGGCAGTGACGAAGGGAGGTAGTGACATAGCTGGTTCTCAGCCCCACCTTAAGAGCACTATGAATGAGTTTGTCGTTCAGTTCTTAGGTCAAGCCCCTCTAGTTCACGCCCTGCAGTCAGATTGATGACAGGGCAGTTTCAGTCCGTTTCTGTCACACGTGCTTCGCTCGATCCGCTTACAATTACAGAATCCCTTTGTGTTTAAAATGTATACAGTGCATTCGTAAAAGTATTCAGACCCCTTCACAGCCTTGTTCTCAAATGGAATATTATTTTTTCTTCATCAATCTAAACACAATACCTCATAATGACAAAGCAAAAACAGTTAATTTTATTTAAAAATATAACAACTATTTAAAAAACGGAAATATCACATTTTGCATAAGTATTCAGACCATTTACTCAGCACTTTGTTGAAGCACCTTTGGCATCGATTACAGCCTTGAATCTTCTTGGGTATGACGCTACAAGCTTGGCACACCTGTATTTGGGCAGTTTCTCCCATTCTTCTCTGCAGATCCTCTCAAGCTCTGTCAGGTTGGATGGGGAGCATCCCTGCACAGCTATTTTCAGGTCTCTCCAGAGATATTAGATCGGGTTCAAGTCCGGGCTCTGGCTGGGCCACTCAAGGACATTCAGAGACTTGTCTTGGCTGTGTGCTTAGGGTCGTTGTCCTGTTGGAAGGTGAACCTTCGCCCCAGTCTGAGGTCCTGAGTGCTCTGGAGCAGGTTTTTATCAAGGATCTCTCTGTATTTTGCTCCGTTCATCTTTCCCTTGATCCTGACTAGTCTCCCAGTCCCTGCTGCTGAAAAACATCCCCACAGCATGATGCTGCCACCACCATGCTTCACCGTAGGTATGGTGCCAGGTTACCTCCAGACGTGACACTTGGCATTCAGGCCAAAGAGTTCAATCTTGGTTTCATCAGATCAGAGAATCTTGTTTCTCATGGTCTGAGTCCTTTAGGCGCCTTTTGGCAAACTCCAAGTGGGCTGTCATGTGCCTTTTACTGAGGAGTGGCTTCCGTCTGGCCACTCTACCATAAAGGCCTGATTGGTGGAGTGCTGCAGAGATGGTTGTCCTTCTGGAAGGTTCTCCCATCTCCACAGAGGAACTCTGGAGCTCTGTCAGAGTGACCATTGGGTTCTTGGTCACCTCCCTGACTAAGGCCTTTCTCCCCCGATTGCTCAGATTGGCCGGGCGGCCAGTTCTAGGAAAAGTCTTGGTGGTTCCAAACGTCTTCCATTTAAAAATGATGGAGGCCACTGTGTTCTTGGCGACCTTGAAGGCTGCAGAAATGTTTTGGTACCCTTCCCCAGATCTGTGCCTCGACACAATCTTGTCTCAGAGCTCTACGGACAATTCCATCGACCTCATGGCTTGGTTTTTGCTCTGACATGCACTGTCAACTGTGAGACCTTATATAGACAGGTGTGTGCCTTTCCAAATAATGTCCGGGAAGAGCAGTTCCGTCTTGTCGAGGTTGAACTTGAGGTGGTGGGCCGACATCCAAGCTGAGATATTTGCCAGGCACGCAAGAGATGCTTGTCGCCACCTGGGTGTCTGAAGGGGGGGGAAGGAGAAAAGTAGTTGAGTGTCATCCACATAGCAATGATAGGAGAGACCATGTGAGGATATGACGGAGCAGAGTGACTTGGTGTATAGAGAGAAGAGGAGAGGGCCTAGAACCGAGCCCTGGGGGACACCAGTAGTGAGAGGACGTGGTGCAGACACAGATCCTCTCCACGCCACCTGGTAGGAGCGGCCTGCCAGGTAAGATGCAATCCAAGAGTGTGCAGAGCCTGAGACGCCCAACCCTGAGAGGGTGGAGAGGAGGATTGGATGGTTCACGATGTCGAAGGCAGCTGATAGATCTAGGAGGATGAGAACAGAGGAGAGAGAGAGTCAGCTTTGGCAATGTGGAGAGCCTCCGTGACACAGAAGAGCAGTCTCGGTTGAGTGACCAGTCTTGAAGCCTGACTGGTTAGGGTCAAGAAGATCATTCTGAGAGAGAGATAGCGTGAGAGTTGATCAGAGACAGCACGCTCAAGTGAGTCGAGTGTTGGTTTCTTGAGGAGGGGAGCAACTCTGACCATTTTGAAGTCAGAGGGGATGCAGCCAGTAGTCAGGAATGAGTTGATGAGGGATGGGAGAAGGTCTCCAGAGATGGTCTGGAGGAGGGGATGGGGTCGAGCGGGCAGGTTGTCGGGCGGCCAGACCTCACTAGTCTCAGGATGTCATCTGGAGAGAGAGGGGAGAAAGAGGTCAAGGCGTAGGGTAGTTCTGTGTGAGTGAGACTCAATAGGTTGAGTGAATGAGTAGCGGATGTCATCAACCTTGTGGTTGACAAAGTCGTCCGCAGAGAGGGAAGAGGGAGGGGAGGTGTGGAGGATTTAAGGAGGGAGGAGAAGGTGGAAAAGAGATTCCTAGGGTTGAAATGTAGTGGTAGAAAGGGGCTTTAGCAGCGGATACAGAGTAAGAGTAGGTAGAGAGGAGGGAGTGAGAGGATGATAGGTTCTCCAGACGTTTAGTTTTCCTCCATTTTCGCTCAGCTGCCCGCAGCCCTGTTCTGTAAGTTGGCAATGAGTCGCTCAGCCACGGAGCAAGAGGGGAGGGCCGAGCCGGCCGGGAGGAAAGGGGACGGTGTGAGTCATCTAGAGCCTCCCATACCATACTGCCTCCCAGTCTCTAGAGCCTCCCATACCATTACTGCCTCCCAGGCTCTTCTCTATAGGACTAATGCCCTTTGAGACGGTCTTACCTCTGAAGATCAGCTGTGCCCCGGCCTCTATTATTGTCCAGTCCAGACCTGGGCCTGAATTAATAAGATGTAGAAAATTGATATTAATAAAGCATCTCAGAGTAGGAGTGTTGATCTAGTATCAGGTCCTCCCTCTCCATATCGTCTTATTCATTATATGATCTAAAAGGCTAAACTGATCCTAGACCAGCCACTAACCGTTGGGCTCTCACAGCAGGCGCTCTCACTCTGTGTTACCAGCCCCTCCCTTTCACCCTGCCCTCCCGGCCCTGGCCCTAACCCCCCGGTGGTGGCCTCTGTCCCCTCGCTGCCCCTGTTTGACCTGAGGTAAAAACACAGTGCCTGGGAGTCATCTCACCCATGGTGTCTGGGTCACCCTCACCCACGGAACCTCACTACCTTGAGGCCAGGGACTCACTCACTCTGACTGGGTCATCAACGGTGTCTTAGGTTAACCACAGGACCTTGGGGCATCACCACAGTGTCTGGTTAACCACAGGACCTTGGGGCATCACCACGGTGTCTGGTTAACCACAGGACCTTGGGGCATCACCACAGTGTCTGGTTAACCACAGGACCTTGGGGCATCACCACGGTGTCTGGTTAACCACAGGACCTTGGGGCATCACCACAGTGTCTGGTTAACCACAGGACCTTGGGGCATCACTGAGAGAGTCACTGGGAGACTATGGCAGCGTTTCCCAAACTGGGTGCACATTTAGATTTTAGCCTTAGCACTACACAGCTGATTCAAATGATCAAAGCTTGATGATAAGTTTATCATTTTGAATCAGCATTTGAAAAGTGCACACCTGGGGGTTCCCAGGACCGAGTTTGGGAACCACTGGACTATGGGTTTAGGCACTCGACCAGAATAGGCCACTCTCCGTCTGGGGCATTTTCTGTGGCTTAGTGCGGATCCAGGGATGGTACCAACTGAGCACAACGTCCTCAAACAACCTCAAAGACAGCACTTCACTTTGCATGGAAACCTCATCAGCTCAAATCTCAAGTTGAAGCTTTTGAGGCACTGTGAGTGACCTCCTGTGAGTTTGTGTATCGATATCTGTCATCATCATCAGATGTGTGTGGGGTTTCAGTTTGGACTGAGGTGTATGTTTTTCTCTGTGGTGTCTGCAGGCTGGAGGCAGCGAAGGATGACTATCGTATCCGCTGTGAGGAGTTGGAGAAGGAGCTGACCGAGCTGAGAGGACAGAACGAAGAGCTCACCTCCCTGGCTGATGAGGCCCAGTCACTGAAGGACGAGATGGACGTACTCAGGTAGGAACCACCCTACACCCCTAACCCCTAACCCTACACCCTAACCCCTAACCCTAACCCCTAACCCTACACCCTAACCCCTAACCCCTAACCCTACACCCTAACCCCTAACCCTAACCCCTAACCCTACACCCTAACCCCTAACCCTACACCCTAACCCCTAACCCTACACCCTAACCCCTAACCCTGGCTGATGAGGCCCAGTCACTGAAGGACGAGATGGACGTACTCAGGTAGGAACCACCCTACACCCTAACCCCTAACCCTACACCCTAACCCTACACCCTAACCCCTAACCCTACACCCTAACCCCTAACCCTACACCCTAACCCCTAACCCCTAACCCTAACCCCTAACCCCTAACCCCCTAACCCTAACCCTACACCCTAACCCCTAACCCTAACCCCTACACCCTAACCCCTAACCCTACACCCTAACCCCTAACCCTACACCCTAACCCCTAACCCTGGCTGATGAGGCCCAGTCACTGAAGGACGAGATGGACGTACTCAGGTAGGAACCACCCTACACCCTAACCCCTAACCCTACACACTAACCCCTAACCCTAACCCCTAACCCTACACCCTAACCCCTAACCCTACACCCTAACCCCCTAACCCTACACCCTAACCCCTAACCCTGGCTGATGAGGCCCAGTCACTGAAGGACGAGATGGACGTACTCAGGTAGGAACCACCCTACACCCTAACCCCTAACCCTACACCCTAACCCCTAACCCTAACCCCTAACCCTACACCCTAACCCCTAACCCTACACCCTAACCCCTAACCCTACACCCTAACCCCTAACCCTGGCTGATGAGGCCCAGTCACTGAAGGACGAGATGGACGTACTCAGGTAGGAACCACCCTACACCCTAACCCCTAACCCTACACCCTAACCCCTAACCCTACACCCTAACCCCTAACCCCTAACCCTACACCCTAACCCCTAACCCTACACCCTAACCCCTAACCCTGGCTGATGAGGCCCAGTCACTGAAGGACGAGATGGACGTACTCAGGTAGGAACCACCCTACACCCTAACCCCTAACCCTACACCCTAACCCCTAACCCTGGCTGATGAGGCCCAGTCACTGAAGGGACTTGATGGATGTACTCACACAACTGTGTCTCTGTTTTTCACGATTGGGGTCAATTCAATTGTAATTTCGGTTTAATTGGAATTGACCCCAACCATGGTAAAACTCCAAGACTTAGTTAACCCAGCTAGTAAGCATGTAGTGGTCCGCTAGTTGGCCTGCCATCGACATAGTTGGCAGCCCACTGGCGGCACATCGTTTTGCATAGACACTGACCTCAGCTTGTGCATGAGTCATACACACGGCTCTCCCAAGTGGGGCAGTGGTCTAAGGCACTGCATCGCAGTGCTAACTGTGCCACTAAAGATCCTGGTTCGAATCCAGGCTCTGTCGCAGCCGGCCGCGACCGGGAGACTCATGGGCGGCGCACTATTGGCCCAGCGTTGTCCAGGGTAGGGGAGGGAATGGCCGGCAGGGATGTAGCTCAGTTGATAGAGCATGGCGTTTGCAACGCCAGGGTTGTGGGTTCGATTCCCACGGGGGGCCAGTATAAAAAAATATATATGTATTCACTAACTGTAAATACAGACACTCGTCAGACAAGGCCTCCAAGCTGGAGGGCATGGTGGCGTCCTATAAGAAGAAGCTAGAGGACCTGGGAGACCTGAGGAGGCAGGTCAAGCTCTTAGAGGAGAAGAACACTGTGTACATGCAGAACACTGTCAGTCTGGAGGAAGAAGTACGCAAGGCCAACACCACCAGAGGACAGCTGGAGACCTACAAGAGACAGGTATGGATGGAGACTGAACACAGGTGGATGGAGAAACAGACACACACATAGAGAGAGAGAGAGTTGAACATTGAGTGGCCTTGTTGTCCCCAGGTGGTAGAGCTGCAGAACAGGCTGTCTGAGGAGTCTAAAAAGACAGACAAGATGGAGTTTGAATACAAGAGACTCAAGGAGAAGGTGGACTCTCTCCAGAAAGAAAAAGATGTAGGTGCAACAATGGTTCATTTCACTTTACAGGACTGCACAGAACTACAGGTCAACATTGACTTTCCATTGTCAACCAGTCATCTGTAATAACAGAAGGGGAGTATGAACAGGAAACAGTCTGTAACAACAGATATCTCTCTCTCTCTCTCTCTCATCTCGAATCTCTCTCAGCTACTCTCTCATCTCTCCTCTCTCCTCTCTCTTCTCTCTTCTCTCTCTCTCCCCTCTCTTTCTCTCTCTCTCTCATTCTCTCTCTCTCTCTCTCTCTCTCTCTCTCTCTCTTTCTTTCTCTCTCCTCTCGCTCTCCTCCCCCCCCTCTCCAGCGGATGAGGTCAGAGAGAGACTCACTAAAGGAGACCATTGAGGAGCTGCGTTTTGTTGAGGCTCAGGAAGGACAACTCTCTACAGGTAACAGTCACTCAGACACACTCCTGCTCTGTTTATCCTCCCCTGCTGTCTAACGTAACGTCTTTTGTGTTTCTCCAGGCATGGTTGCACTCGACAGTAACGAGGGCTCTGATTCGCTGGCTGCAGAGATCGTCACCCCAGAGATCAGGTATGATTTGTTGAGCCCCCCACACATTCCACAGCCCCCCAGACCTGAATCCTGCATATTACATTCACCCATAATGCAGCTCACACAATGTTTACTTTCATCCAACAGGCTCTTTCGTGCTGCGAGGAATGTTGAAATCTACCATTTTTCTGTTGTGTTTATTTACACCCAGTCCTCACACTGACGTGTGTTATCTGTTATCATACTGTCTAAACATTTCAAAGATTAGTACTCTGTTTCCGTTAGATACCCATATGTTAATAAATCCTTCTCAATGCTCATTAACTTTGTGACCACTTCAAAGAAATACACTAAACCAATTAGACCGCTCTCTTCTTTTCTGGCCGCTTCCCCTCTAGTCGGTTTGACATTCTCCATTCTGCTCAGCCAGATACACTACATGACCAAAAGTATGTGGACACCTGCATCTCATTCCAAAATCATGGGCATTAATATGGAGTTGGTCCCCCCCTGTGCTGCTATAACAGCCTCCACTCTTCTGGGAAGGCTTTCCACTAGATGTTGGAACATTGCTGCGGGGACTTGCTTCCATTCAGCCACAAGAGCATTAGTGAGGTCGGGCACTGATGTTGGGCGATTAGGCCTTGGCTCACAGTCGGCGTTCCAATTCATCCCAAAGGTTTTTGATGGCCTAGCCCGAACCATGCAAAACAGCCCCAGACCATTATTCCTCCTCCACCAAACTTTACAGTTGGCACTATGCATTGGGGAAGGTAGCGTTCTCCTGGCATCAGCCAAACCCAGATTTGTCCGTCGGACTGCCAGATGGTGAAGCGTGTTTCCACTTCACAATAACAGCACTTACAGTTGACCGGGGCAGCTCTAGCAGGGCAGAAATTTGACGAACTGACTTGTTGGAAATGTGGCATCCTATGACGGTGCCACGTCGAAAGTCACTGAGCTCCTCTTCAGTAAGGCCATTCTACTGCCAATGTTTGTCTATGGAGATTGCATGGCGGTGTGCTCGATTTTACACACCTGTCAGCAACGGGTGTGGCTGAAATAGCCGAATTCACTAATTTGAAGGGGTGTCCACAAACTTTGGTACATATAGTGTATGATTAGGGCTTCAAGACCTTTCTTTTTGTGCTCTGTAGAAGGCTGATGAGTGGCCTGGCTAGGTAATGTATTATAGACTGATGAGTGGCCTGGCTAGGTAATGTATTATAGACTGATGAGTGGCCTGGCTGGGTAATGTATTATAGACTGATGAGTGGCCTGGACTAGGTAATGTATTATAGACTGATTAGTAGCCTGCTGGGTAATGTACTATAGAACTGTGAGAGGATCACGTACAAACACAATGATATCCTTGGGCATGCTATAGTCCTCTAATGCTGGTGGAGAAGTATGTGCGCTAGTGCTTAAGAATTTCCATAGACTATGTGCCAATGTGGGCTGGTCCCTCTGCCATGTCCTCTGGTGACAATGTTGCGGACTGAGTCCATGCCTGTCTCTGTGACGATGCTGCGCCTGGTCCAGGTCTGCCTCTCTGACATGTGCGGCCTGGTCCTTGTCTTGCTGATAATGCTGCGGACTGGTCCCTTGCACTTGTCCTCTGTGTACAAATGCTGCGGTCTGTGCCCTCTGCCATGTCATCTGTGACAATGCAACGCTGAGCCTGGTCCCTCTGATGCCTCTGTGATAATGCCGCGGCCTGGTCCCTCTGCCGTCCTCTGTGATAATTGCTGCGGCTGGTCCCTCTGCCTGTCCTCTGTGATAATGTGCGGCCTGGTCCCTCTGCCTGTCCTCTGTGATAATGCTGCGGCCTGGTCCCTCTGCCTGTCCTCTGTGATAATGCCGCGGCCTGGTCCCTCTGCCTGTCCTCTGTGATAATGCCGCGGCCTGGTCCCTCTGCCTGTCGTTTTCTTCAGTGTGCTGGAGTGCATTAGTCTTCCAGATGACAAGTACCAAATCCAACAACTCAAGCTTCCTAGTAAAGGCCTCATGTTGTTCCACCACGACTGTTGACCCTCTTCCTTGTAACTGTCAGATTTAATCCGTTTTAAGTGACAGAATATGTCAGCCCAAAAAAAGCAGTGGTGTGTAGCTTGCAGTTAACGCTTCAGTGTTTCTACGTCCTGTCTGGGGAGGGAAAGGCCACTTTGCTTAGATTCATAATGACGTCTGAGATTGAATTATTTGCAAACGGTGACATTTTCATTGCAAATAAGACAGACTGGCTTGGCATTGGGAAAAGATGGTGAGATGAACACCTACACTACCGTTCAAAAGTTTGGGGTCACTTAGAAATGTCCTTGTTTTCGAAAGAAAAGCAGTTTCTTTGTCAATTTTAAATAAATTGATCTGAAAAACAGTGTAGACATTGTTCATGTTGTAAATGGCTATTGTAGCTGGAAACGGCTGATATTTTTTTGTTGTTGAATATCTACATAGGCGTACAGAGGCCCATTATCAGCAACCATCAGTCCTGTGTTCCAATGGCACGTTGTGTTTGCTAATCCAGGTTTATCATTTTAAAAGGCTAATTGATCATTAGAAAACCCTTTTGCAATTATGTTAGCACAGCTGAAAACTGTTGTGCTGATTAAAGAAGCAATAAAACTGGCCTTCTTGAGACTTGTCGAGTATCTGGAGCATCAGCAATTGTGGGTTCAATTACAGGCTCAAAATGGCCAGAAACAAATAACTTTCTTCTGAAACACGTCAGTCTATTCATGTTCTGAGAAATGAAGGCTAGTCCATGCGAGAAATTGCCAAGAAACTGAAGATGTCGTACAACGCTGTGTACTACTCAGTTCACAGAACAGCGCAAACTGGCTCTAATCAGAATAGAAAGAGGAGTGGGAGGCCCCGGTGCACAACTAAGCAAGAGGACAAATACATTAGTGTTTAGTTTGAGAAACAGACGCCTCACAGGTCCTCAACTGGCAGCTTCATTAAATAGTACCCGCAAAACACCAGTCTCAACATCAACAGTGAAGAGGCGACTCGGGGATGCTGACCTTCTAGGAAGAGTTGCAAAGAAAAAGTCCAGTGTCTGTGTTCTTTTGCACGTCTTAATCTTTTATTTTTATTGGCCAGTCTGAGATATTACTTTTTCTTTGCCAGCAGTGATTTATAGATGACCTGGAGCCAGTGGGTTTGGTGACGAATATGTAGTGAGGGCCAGCCAACAAGAGAGTACAGGTCACAGTGGTGGGTAGTATATGGGGCTTTGGTGACAAAACGGATGGCACTGTGATAGACTACATCCAAATGTTTTTGTGCTGGTCAAGGGCAGTCAAGTCTGAGGAGAACCAGGGGCTATATCTGTTGACGTTGAGACTGGTGTTCTGCGGGTACTAAAACCTTTCAACAAAATTGGGATCGTTAATGTTAAGAAAAAAAATCCCTAACCGAAAAACAAAACGTAAATCAAAATGTGCAGTTTTATCACAAAACCTATTATTTCCCATGTTATATCCTAACTAGACGATCGGCTGTAAGGGCCTGGGGAAAGTTGTGTCATTGAAATAAAACCAGAGAGGAAGATGTGAACTTTAGGCTTCTTTTGATTAATTAGCGATGCATGTAAGACAAGACATTGCCAGATACAGATGACCGTTGTTTCTGCCTGTTCTCTCTCCCTTGCGTTGTCTCACCTGCTCTTTTCTCCGCTAATGAGTTCATTCTTCAGTCTCTTGTGTATAACAGATCCCAGCCTATTCATTTCACTTTGCGAGGTGGAATGGAGGTAATGGTAGTACAGGTGCATCTGAAAGGGACCCACTGTGAGTCATACGCAATAGCATGTTCTGCATTATGAATTCACCTGAAATGTTATGAATTCTTCTTATCGTTTTAACGGAAAACTGATTGTTTTCTTTATTTTTATTTTTATGTGTCCATTTGTCACATTTCTACATGTTAATCTGGCCCTGTGTTCTGTTCCAGAGAGAGGCTGATCATTTACATTTTAGTCATTTAGCAGACGCTCTTATCCAGAGCGACTTACAGGAGCAATTAGGGTTAAGTGCCTTGCTCAAGGGCACATCGACAGATTTTTCACCTAGTCAGCTCAGGGATTAGAACCAGCGACCTTTCGGTTACTGGCACAACGCTCTTAACCACTAAGCTACCTGCCGCCCCATCAGACAGTAATGTGTTGTGGTGGTCCTCTGTTCCAGAGAGAGGCTGATCGGACAGTAATGTGTTGTGGTGGTCCTCTGTTCCAGAGAGAGGCTGATCAGACAGTAATGTGTTGTGGTGGTCCTCTGTTCCAGAGAGAGGCTGATCAGACAGTAATGTGTTGTGGTGGTCCTCTGTTCCAGAGAGAGGCTGATCAGACAGTAATGTGTTGTGGTGGTCCTCTGTTCCAGAGAGAGGCTGATCAGACAGTAATGTGTTGTGGTGGTCCTCTGTTCCAGAGAGAGGCTGATCGGACAGTAATGTGTTGTGGTGGTCCTCTGTTCCAGAGAGAGGCTGATCAGACAGTAATGTGTTGTGGTGGTCCTCTGTTCCAGACAGTAATGTGTTGTGGTGGTCCTCTGTTCCAGAGAAAGGCCGATCAGACAGTAATGTGTTGTGGTGGTCCTCTGTTCCAGAGAGAGTCTGATCAGACAGTAATGTGTTGTGGTGGTCCTCTGTTCCAGACAGTAATGTGTTGTGGTGGTCCTCTGTTCCAGAGAGAGGCTGATCAGACAGTAATGTGTTGTGGTGGTCCTCTGTTCCAGACAGTAATGTGTTGTGGTGGTCCTCTGTTCCAGAGAGAGGCTGATCAGACAGTAATGTGTTGTGGTGGTCCTCTGTTCCAGAGAGAGGCTGATCAGACAGTAATGTGTTGTGGTGGTCCTCTGTTCCAGAGAGAGGCTGATCAGACAGTAATGTGTTGTGGTGGTCCTCTGTTCCAGACAGTAATGTGTTGTGGTGGTCCTCTGTTCCAGACAGTAATGTGTTGTGGTGGTCCTCTGTTCCAGACAGTAATGTGTTGTGGTGGTCCTCTGTTCCAGACAGTAATGTGTTGTGGTGGTCCTCTGTTCCAGAGAGAGGCTGATCAGACTGCAGCATGAGAACAACATGTTGAAGCTGGCCCAGGAGGGTTCTGACAATGAGAAGATCGCTCTGCTGCAGAGCTTACTGGAGGACGCCAACAGGAGGAAGAATGAACTGGAGACAGAAAACAGGTTCGCGCGCACACACTACACAGACACACACTACACAGACACACACTACACAGACACACACTACACAGACACACACTACACAGACACACACTACACAGACACACACTACACAGACACACAACTACACAGACACACAACTACACAAACACACACTACACAGACACACACTACACAGACACACACTACACAGACACACAACTACACAGACACACAACTACACAAACACACACTACACAGACACACACTACACAGACACACACTACACAGACACACAACTACACAGACACACAACTACACAGACACACAACTACACAGACACACAACTACACAGACACACACTACACAGACACAACTACACAGACACACACTACACAGACACAACTACACAGACACACACTACACAGACACACACTACACAGACACACACTACACAGACACAAGTACACAGACACAAGTACACAGACACAAGTACACAGACACACACTACACATACACACACTACACAGACTCAAGTACACAGACACAAGTACACAGACACAAGTACACAGACAGACACTACACAGACACAAGTACACAGACACAAGTACACAGACACACACTACACAGACACACACTACACAGACACACACTACACAGACACAACTACACAGACACAACTACACAGACACACACTACACAGACATACACACACATTATGTTCTTCTATCCTCGTGGGGACCTAAAATTAATTTCCATTCAAATTCCTATTTTCCCTAAGCATAACCATAACCCTAAACCTAATCACTAACCCCTTACCCTAATTGTAACCCTAAACCTAAACCGAACCCCTAAACTTAAAATAGCCTTTGTCATCATGGGGACTTGGGAAATGTTCCCACCAGGGAGAATCTTCCTTGTTTTACTATCCTTGTGGGGACATTTGGGTATTTTTTTTCGTATCTCAGAAATACTTTTGCATTGCTAGTTATAGCCTAATGTTAGCTAGTTAGCTAACATTGAACCTAGTTGGTTAGCTTTACCTACTTGCAGATTCATGCATGGTGCATGGTATTATGAGTTGGGATTATGGTTCATTGTTTAGCTAGCTAAACAATGAACCATAATCCTGTGCATTTGTCACATGCATAATCCTGTGCATGTGACAAATAAACTTAGATTTTATTTGATATAGTGTGTGTTTACCAGATATGGTAATGTAAAGAACAACATGACCTGCACCAAAGTCAGATTAGGATAAAGGCCAAGGACTAGATAAAGGGTATTTGACTGAAATTCAGTGAATAATGGTGTCCGTATTCCAGACTGGCGAACCAGAGACTGATCCAGGGTCAGAGTCAGGTGGAGGATCTGCAGAGGAGTCTTCAGGAACAGGGCTCCAAAGCAGACGACGTGAGTACCGCTACACTGATCTCAGATCAGATTAACTCCTGATCGTATTACATTACAACTATCGGAGCGGTTATTTTTAAAGAACTGGAAACTACAGAACCCACGACATCCTGTCGTGCTATGTGGGTGTTCACATTAAACTACAGAACCCACGACATCCTGTCGTGCTATGTGGGTGTTCACATTAAACTACAGAACCCACGACATCCTGTCGTGCTATGTGGGTGTTCACATTAAACTACAGAACCCACGACATCCTGTCGTGCTATGTGGGTGTTCACATTAAACTACAGAACCCACGACATCCTGTCGTGCCATGTGGTTGTTCACATTAAACTACGGAACCCACGACATCCTGTCGTGCCATGTGGGTGTTCACATTAAACTACAGAACCCACGACATCCTGTCGTGCTATGTGGGTGTTCACATTAAACTACAGAACCCACGACATCCTGTCGTGCTATGTGGGTGTTCACATTAAACTACAGAACCCACGACATCCTGTCGTGCTATGTGGGTGTTCACATTAAACTACAGAACCCACAACATCCTGTCATGCTATGTGGGTGTTCACATTAAACTACAGAACCCACAACATCCTGTCATGCTATGTGGGTGTTCACATTAAACTACAGAACCCACAACATCCTGTCATGCTATGTGGGTGTTCACATTAAACTACAGAACCCACAACATCCTGTCATGCTATGTGGGTGTTCACATTAAACTACAGAACCCACGACATCCGGTATGTGGGGTGGTTCACATTAAACTACAGAACCCACGACATCCTGTCGTGCTATGTGGGTGTTCACATTAAACTACAGAAACCCACGACATCCTGTCGTGCTATGTGGGTGTTCACATTAAACTACAGAACCCACGACATCCTGTCGTGCTATGTGGGTTGTTCACATTAAACCTACAGAACCCACGACATCCTGTCGTGCTATGTGGGTGTTTCAACCATTAAACTACAGAACCCACGACATCCTGTCGTGCTATGTGGGTGTTCACATTAAACTACAGAACCCACGACATCCTGGTCGTGGCTATGTGGTGTTCACATTAACTAACAGAACCCACGACATCCTGTCGTGCTATGTGGGTGTTCCACATTAAACTACAGAACCCACGACATCCTGTCGTGCTATGTGGGTGTTCACATTAAACTACAGAACCCACGACATCCTGTCGTGCTATGTGGGTGTTCACATTAAACTACAGAACCCACAACATCCTGTCGTGCTATGTGGGTGTTCACATTAAACTACAGAACCCACAACATCCTGTCGTGCTATGTGGGTGTTCACATTAAACTACAGAACCCACGACATCCTGTCGTGCTATGTTGGTGTTCACATTAAACTACAGAACCCACAACATCCTGTCGTGCTATGTGGGTGTTCACATTAAACTACAGAACCCACGACATCCTGTCGTGCTATGTGGGTGTTCACATTAAACTACAGAACCCACGACATCCTGTCGTGCTATGTTGGTGTTCACATTAAACTACAGAACCCACGACATCCTGTCGTGCTATGTGGGTGTTCACATTAAACTACAGAACCCACAACATCCTGTCGTGCTATGTGGGTGTTCACATTAAACTACAGAACCCACGACATCCTGTCGTGCTATGTGGGTGTTCACATTAAACTACAGAACCCACGACATCCTGTCGTGCTATGTGGTTGTTAACGTTAGATCCTGATGAGGAGGATCTTACTGCCACATCATGTCAGTTCATTATCATTCTCTTACCTGGCCCAGAAGACCTTTTACTGATGAGAAAATAAAGCAACAAGTTACTAATACTAGTCTGTTTCATTGTCCTCATAAGTCATAACAACTCATAAACTACCTGGATGTGTTGTCATGTCTCACTAACATTCTAACACTGTGTTGTTGTGTGTGTTCTGTTATGTCGTCTTACTCATGTTGTAGCGTTGGGAAGTCATTGGTTGGTTGTCCTGCCAGCCTACCCCGTTAGGAGGTTAAAGGTCAGGTCATGTGAATAGCGGCTCCTGTCTTTCTCTCCTCACTGCATGACTAACCTAACTGAAATGCTTCTCTCTCTCTCTCTCTTTCGTTCTCCCTCTTGTCTTCTCTGGGTGTTTTGTCCTGCATTAAATCACCCTTATTTTCTCTTTAATTCTGCTTCCCCCCTCAGGCGGTTGTAAGTATAGCTTGCAGATCAATCCTAGTTAGACACCTTACCTCTCTGCTCATAGTGACAAGGTGTAATAGTTTCATTCTATTATAGTTATATTAGTGCTTAAAGGGATACTTCGGGATGTTATCTACTTCCCCCAGAGTCAGATGAACTCGTGGATACCATTTAATGTCTCTGTGTCCAGTATGAAGGAAGTTGGAGGTAGTTTTGCGAGCCAAAGCTAACTAGCGTTAGCGCAATGACTAGGAAGTCTATGGGTATGTACTAGCATGCTAGCAGATACCCATAGACTTCCAGTCATTGCGCTAACGCTAGTTAACAATTGCTAGTCAGCAACTTCCTTCAAACTGCACGCAGAGACATGAAAATGTTATCCAGGAGTTCATCTGACTCTGGGGAAGTAGATAACATCCCGAAGTATCCCTTTAAGAAATGCCTTTTCAATCTACAGTACATGCTGGTGGCCTAGATTGAAATGAGGGTGCTGCTAATCTCTATAGGAGCTTTGTTTCCTAGCTACACTCTTATGTCATACCACATGAGATATGCATCTTAACTGCTTAATCTGTTCATACATGGCGTTTTTAGAAATGGAAGGAAAATACAGTATCATTTCCAGTACCCTTTCATTGTCTTCCCAGTAATCAAAACCTGAAAATCAATATGGCAACATCAAATATGTGTATTGTCACATAATTCCAATCCATACAGTATGATATGTAATATCTCAATTGGTAGAGCACGGCGCTTGTAACGCCAGGGTAGTGGGTTCGATCCCCGGGACCACCCATACGTAAAAATGTATGCACACATGACTGTAAGTCGCTTTGGATAAAAGCGTCTGCTAAATGGCATATTATTATTATTATTATTATTATTATTATTATTATTATATATCTCAATGTCTTTAACATGTTGAATCAGCAAAGTGAACATTCACCGCTGTATAGGCCTACATGACATCATTAGTGCTTTACAATGCCCTCTGATGAAATTACTACAACCAACATTTTGTATTTGGATTTTTTAGTCAATCATTCTGAAGAAGAAAAATGATGCACACATGTAAGTAACATTTGCAACTGTTGTTAAATGTTAATGAGTTTTTTTGTTAAATTAAGATTGAAGTTTGGTCAGATCGATTGAACATAATGCTTGTTTGTTTTTGCACATTACAAGTGATGACCTGACTTATGTGCCGTTTCTAATGCTGATCTAAAAGGGAGAAGTTGCGTGAAGTGAACAGTGAACTGCAGAAGAAGACTGCGTACATCGATGACTTGGAGCCCAAGTACACCTCTAGCTGTAAGTTATTCATTTATTACTTCTGATTGAACTTGTGAATTTAAAATATATAATATAATAATAAATGACATTCGTAGAGCGCTTTTCATTCACAGATATAAATCACAAAGCTCTTTACATTGAAAGCAACCATTAAAATAAATCATATTTAATAAAAGGACTAAAAACATGAAGATAGCTAGCGGTCTAGCACTATACAAGATACAGGAGAGACCAATAGAACTCTAATCTGTAATAGAAGACCAATAGAACTCTAATCTATAGTAGAAGACCAATAGAACTCTAATATATAGTAGAAGACCAATAGAACTCTAATCTATAGTAGAAGACCAATATAACTCTAATCTATAGTAGAAGACCAATAGAACTCTAATCTATAGTAGAAGACCAATAGAACTCTGTAGTAGAAGACCAATAGAACTCTAATCTATAGTAGAAGACCAATAGAACTCTAATCTATAGTAGAATACCAATAGAACTCTAATCTATAGTAGAAGACCAATAGAACTCTAATCTATAGTAGAAGACCAATAGAACTCTAATCTATAGTAGAAGACCAATATAACTCTAATCTATAGTAGAAGACCAATAGAACTCTAAACTATAGTAGAAGACCAATATAACTCTAATCTGTAGTAGAAGACCAATAGAACTCTAAACTATAGTAGAAGACCAATATAACTCTAATCTGTAGTAGAAGACCAATAGAACTCTAATCTATAGTAGAAGACCAATAGAACTCTAATCTATAGTAGAAGACCAATATAACTCTGTAGTAGAAGACCAATAGAACTCTAATCTATAGTAGAAGACCAATAGAACTCTGTAGTAGAAGACCAATATAACTCTAATCTATAGTAGAAGACCAATAGAACTCTAATCTATAGTAGAATACCAATATAACTCTAATCTATAGTAGAAGACCAATAGAACTCTAATCTGTAATAGAAGACCAATAGAACTCTAATCTATAGTAGAAGACCAATAGAACTCTAATCTATAGTAGAAGACCAATAGAACTCTAATCTATAGTAGAAGACCAATAGAACTCTAATCTATAGTAGGAGACCAATAGAACTCTAATCTATAGTAGAATACCAATATAACTCTAATCTATAGTAGAAGACCAATAGAACTCTAATCTGTAATAGAAGACCAATAGAACTCTAATCTATAGTAGAAGACCAATAGAACTCTAATCTATAGTAGAAGACCAATAGAACTCTAATCTATAGTAGAAGACCAATAGAACTCTGTAGTAGAAGACCAATAGAACTCTGTAGTAGAAGACCAATAGAACTCTATAGTAGAAGACCAATATAACTCTGTAGTAGAAGACCAATAGAACTCTGTAGTAGAAGACCAATAGATCTCTATAGTAGAAGACCAATATAACTCTGTAGTAGAAGACCAATAGAACTCTGTAGTAGAAGACCAATAGAACTCTAAACTATAGTAGAATACCAATAGAACTCTGTAGTAGAAGACCAATAGAACTCTGTAGTAGAAGACCAATAGAACTCTGTAGTAGAAGACCAATAGAACTCTGTAGTAGAAGACCAATAGAACTCTGTAGTAGAAGACCAATAGAACTCTGTAGTAGAAGACCAATATAACTCTAATCTATAGTAGAAGACCAATAGAACTCTAATCTATAGTAGAAGACCAATAGAACTCTGTAGTAGAAGACCAATAGAACTCTAATCTATAGTAGAAGACCAATAGAACTCTAATCTATAGTAGAAGACCAATATAACTATGTAGTAGAAGACCAATAGAACTATAATCTATAGTAGAAGACCAATATAACTCTGTAGTAGAAGACCAATATAACTCTGTAGTAGAAGACCAATAGAACTCTGTAGTAGAAGACCAATAGAACTCTAAACTATAGTAGAAGACCAATAGAACTCTGTAGTAGAAGACCAATATAACTCTGTAGTAGAAGACCAATATAACTCTGTAGTAGAAGACCAATATAACTCTGTAGTAGAAGACCAATATAACTCTGTAGTAGAAGACCAATAGAACTCTGTAGTAGAAGACCAATAGAACTCTGTAGTAGAAGACCAATAGAACTCTGTAGTAGAAGACCAATAGACACCACAACATGGATCATATTAAGTGAAAGCCAGTTTGAAGAAGTGACTCTTGAGCTCTGACCTTAAAGGCAGTGAGCTCGTTCCAGAGCTGGGGCCGAGACAGCAGAATGCTCGGTCACCCATAGTTTTTAAGCGTGTCCTTGCAGTCCCAAAGAGTCTTTGATCATTTGACCTGAGTGACCGTGAAGTCTGTTTGGGGCTGAGTTCACTGAGGTATTGGGGACCAGAGGTGTTGAGTTTTGAGGAGTAACATGAGGATTTTGAAGTTGATTCTGATTTGGATGGGTAGCCAGTGGATAGAGGCTAGAATGGGGGTGATGTGGGCAGATTCCACTCTTTAGGATGTAAATCTTTTCGAAGAAGTAGGTGGAGAATCTTCCGCAGTCCTCTGTGGTTGCAGCGTTGATGGGTGACAGCTGGTTTGAGTAGGTAATTAATGGTGGAAAAGAGGTGGCATGGATTAGTAAATGTGGATTATTAGGTTTCAGTAGTAGGTGGACCTGGTGGATTATTAGGTTTCAGTAGGTGGACCTGGTGGATTATTAGGTTTCAGTAGTAGGTGGACCTGGTGGATTATTAGGTTTCAGTAGTAGGTGGACCTGGTGGATTATTAGGTTTCAGTAGGTGGACCTGGTGGATTATTAGGTTTCAGTAGTAGGTGGACCTGGTGGATTATTAGGTTTGAGTAGTAGGTGGACCTGGTGGATTATTAGGTTTGAGTAGTAGGTGGACCTGGTGGATTATTAGGTTTCAGTAGGTGGACCTGGTGGATTATTAGGTTTGAGTAGTAGGTGGACCTGGTGGATTATTAGGTTTGAGTAGTAGGTGGACCTGGTGGATTATTAGGTTTGAGTAGTAGGTGGACCTGGTGGATTATTAGGTTTCAGTAGGTGGACCTGGTGGATTATTAGGTTTCAGTAGTAGGTGGACCTGGTGGATTATTAGGTTTCAGTAGTAGGTGGACCTGGTGGATTATTAGGTTTCAGTAGTAGGTGGACCTGGTGGATTATTAGGTTTCAGTAGTAGGTGGACCTGGTGGATTATTAGGTTTCAGTAGGTGGACCTGGTGGATTATTAGGTTTCAGTAGTAGGTGGACCTGGTGGATTATTAGGTTTCAGTAGTAGGTGGACCTGGTGGATTATTAGGTTTCAGTGAGGTCAGAGATGGCAAGCTCGCCTATGATGACAAGGTCTAATGTATGATTGTGGGTGAGAACAAATATATACAATTTAGACTAGGCAGATGCTTTTGTCCAAAATGATTTAGCTGTAAATTCTCAATCTGTTACCAACTCGTGAATTTCTATTAACTTAGTCTTTGTTTTGTCTCTCCTTCCAGCCCAGAAAGTAGAGGAACTGGAAGAGGCCTTAAAGAAGAAGGATGAAGACATGAAGCAGATGGAGGAGAGATATAAGAAGTACCTGGAGAAGGCCAAGAGTGTTATCCGGACCCTGGACCCTAAACAGAACCAGGGCTCAGCACCAGAGGTCCAGACCTTGAAGAACCAGCTGCAGGAGAAGGATAGGATGCTGCACTCTCTGGAGGTAGGAGGGGCTGGGTTAGGGTGTAGGGGTTAGGATGTAGGAGGTAGGGTTAGGTCCAGACCTTGAAGAACCAGCTGCAGGAGAAGGAGAGGATTCTGCACTCTGGAGGTATGAGGGGTTAGGGTGTAGGGGTTAGGGTTGGTGAGGGGATGGAGGGAGGAGGGGTTAGGGTAGGGGTTGGTGAGGGGATGGAGGGAGGGAGGGAGGGGGGGGAGGAGGAGAGGGGAGGGTTTAGAGGAGGGGATAGGATGGAGGGTGGAGGAGGGGTTAGGATTGGGGTAGGTGTAGGGGACAGTAATATTTATCATGTATGATATTATAAATACCTCACATGCTACTCAAAATAAGACTAAGCTATTAGCCTATTAAAATGTTTGTCTAACTCCATAGGGTTGGGGAGGGGTTAGGGTTGGGGAGGGGAGGGGATGGAGGAGGGGATGGTGGTAATACCAACCAGACCTGGGCAGAAAATAGTTGTATTTCGTAGTTTATTTGAAAATACCAACTTTTCAAATACTCGAGGTAGTCGAATAAAGTTTATAAAGAGTTTCAACTAAAGGCAACTAGTTTCTCTGATATTCAAATACAGGTCTCAGATACAGGTCTCAGATACAGGTCTCAGATACAGGTCTCAGATACAGGTCTCAGATACAGGTCTCAGATACAGGTCTCAGATACAGGTCTCAGAAAACCAAATCATATTTGAAGGTATTTTAATAAATGAAAGTTATTTGGGGGAAAAAACAGAACATTATTTGATGACTGTCAAATATTTGATGAAGAACCAAAAAAAACGACAACAGTTAGTTGAATAAATATATGCTCACAAGCACATGGTTTGGACGACTCTCCGATATGAATCTTAATATAGCCCAGAATGCAATACCTGAGGGACATAGAATCACCTCAGCATTAGAGTAGATCCCTTCTGCAGCTTCAAAATGACTAACAAATATATTTTCATAATGTGTGACATAAAGTAATACAGTAACACTTGACATATTACGTTTTTATACATGTTTATAAGGTTGTGATGATGACACAAAGACATTGTTGTCACATGGGACTTTGTAAATGTCTTTATGATGTCATAATAATGGAGTTATTACCTCAGTGGAATAAGGAACAGTCACTATTCCTCTAACAAAAACTCTCAGCTCATTGCTATGCAATTAAAATGCAATAAAATGCCAAATAAAATGTTTCTCCAAAAGCAATTCGAGTTTTATTACAGAGGCACAAGAACAGTTTAATGTTAAGTGTTACTGGGAATGCTAACAGTAACAAAATATGGCTATTAAGAGTCGAAAGGAAACTAATTATCCCAAAACTGCCTTGAATCAACTACAGCCCAAGGTAGGTGGAAAATCATGTTAGTTTGTATTTTGAGTAAACTGTCCCTTTATAGATGGTACAGTGTGTGTGTTTGAAACAAAAACACTTACCCTCAGATGGACAAAGACGTTCGAAGTTGTTTTTGCTAAGCATCTAACTTGCTGTTTGCAAATGGCTTTCGACCTTTTTAGTGGCATGTTGAAAGTGTCATACAGTAGTTGAGCGTCACAACGTATTTCTACTTACCTGTACAAAATATCATTGGTTAATTGGTTTGAATTGATTGTGTACACCTGCGGCAATGGATATTCAGGAGAATGGACATTTACAGAATGTTCAGATAGAAATACATAGTGTAGATCCAATATGACTGTCAGATTGGAATAGTATAGGAGATTGTGTTCTATTCATTCTATTTCTACCTTCAACATGCAGTTCCAGATACAGCCTTGCCGTTAGTTGAAAGCAGCCAATCCAATCGTTTCTGAAAAGTAGTCGCTTACTGAGATCTGTATTCAAATATTTTTTTGAAGTAGTCACTTTCTAAGATCTGTATTCAAATGGTTTTTAAAAAGTAGTCATTTTTTTGGGGATCTGTATTCAAATAATTGTAGTCACCTCCAAAGTAATTATTTGTTTCCCCCCCCCCAGAAATGAGTCACTTTCCATAAAGCATAGTTTAAAAAATATAGTTATCCCAAGTCTGATACTAACTCTACATTTACCCTCAATGTCACTGAGTAGACTCAACCCAGTTTACTACTGTTCCTCTGTTGATCTCCCTCTACAGAAAGACTATGACAAGACCAAGGCCCAGAGAGACCAGGAGGAGAAACTCATAGTGTCTGCCTGGTACAACATGGTGAGTTTTTTTATATTGGGACCTGCACTATATTACATTTATATTTAGTCATCGTACTCAAACTCATAGGGGGTTTCTCAGTATACACACTACCCTTCTCCACACTCTCTCATGCAACAAGTGCATGCCCCGAGGACGTTCTCTCGAGTCTGTTCTTGTGAGGAGTGTGGAGAACGCATAAAATATTCCATTTGAGAAGCACTACTGTATTACCTCACGCTGCACCTCCCCATTCACTGAAGCTTCTTCCAGCCAGGACAATGGCAACAATAGAGACCAAACAAGATATACACAAAGCAAACGTTTTACTTCATAATTATCAGCTAGCTATATGTGAATCATAATAATGTAGCTAATCAGATAGTTTTATAGGCAAAAATGACCTAAAACTAATGTTATGCAAGGTAGATGTCAATTATTCGTGTGTAGCTTGCTACCGATTCTTTGTGGCTATCTGGCTTGCTAACAGTAGTAGCTAGCTAACAGTAGTAGCTTGCTAACAGTAGTAGTTAGCTAACAGTAGTAGCTTGCTAACAGTAGTAGTTAGCTAACAGTAGTAGCTAGCTAACAGTGGTAGTTAGCTAACAGTAGTAGCTAGCCAGTTGGCCCTATTGACTTACTATTGTCTTGCGATCTACGAACACTACAGTGGGTATTGTAGGCAGGTAGACATGCCCAAATTAACACAGAATGTATTTATTAACGTATCAAGATAAAATACTGTAGTCAGGCAACATATGAGATGTGAATAGGCAACATTTCATTCTGAAATCGGTATTTTCTCTCTCTTCAGCTCAAATAATGGCCTCCGTTGATTTCAATACATTTTACGTTGTTTTTTTTACGTGGTTGCGTCATCTTTCTGTCCATACTTTTCCATGAAGCTTGCATCGACGCATGCTTCAAAATGTGGACAAGCGGCGAACCCATCCGAGAAGGGCCATCCGTACCCATCCGAGAAGGGCCATCCGTACCCATCCGAGAAGGGCCATCCGTACCCATCCGAGAAGGGCCATCCGTACCCATCCGAGAAGGGCCATCCGTGCTCCAAGCGGCGGACCCATCCGAGAAGTGCCATCCGTACCCATCCGAGAAGGGCCATCCGTGCTCCAAGCGGCGGACCCATCCGAGAAGTGCCATCCGTACCCATCCGAGAAGGGCCATCCGTGCTCCATTTCACATACTTGGATTTGGACTCATGCGCCTACCATCAAATCAAATCAAATCAAATTTTATTGGTCACATGCGCCGAATACAACAGGTGCAGACATTACAGTGAAATGCTTACTTACAGCCCTTAACCAACAGTGCATTTATTTTTAACAAAAAAAGTTAAAATAAAACAACAACAAAAAAAGTGTTGAGAAAAAAGAGCAGAAGTAAAATAGAATAACAGTAGGGAGGCTATATATACAGGGGGGTACCGGTGCAGAGTCAATGTGCGGGGGCACCGGCTAGTTGAGGTAGTTGAGGTAATATGTACATGTGGGTAGAGTTAAAGTGACTATGCATAAATAATTAACAGAGTAGCAGCAGCGTAAAAAGGATGGGGTGGGGGGGCAGTGCAAATAGTCAGGGTAGCCATGATTAGCTGTCAGGAGTCTTATGGCTTGGGGGTAGAAGTGCTCGGATACTGAAAAACACCCATATTGTCTGCCTGGTAAAACACGGTGAGTTTTTATATTGTACCAGCACTTTATTACCACAGATGTTTCACCGGATGTATAAATAAATCTGAACCCATCCGTTTGACGTTTCCACTCACTACCAAATATGGTGTTGAGAGGAAGCCCGGTGGCTGGCAGTGGGAGAAGATGGAGCGAGATGGATTCCTGGACGACATTCTGCACATTTTCTCATCGAACATTTGATCTCAATACAGTTTTCTGTTCCCAAAACTTCAATCTGTTATGAACAGAGTGGACTACGTTTTGTAGACTTTACCCTTTTGCCAGAGTTTCAATAAATTGCATTGTTTACAAGGAGTACAAGGGTGAATTTAGTTATCGCACATGCACACTTCACAGAGTAGGCGATCCCTAACGGAAATATGCAAATACATGCTAGAACGTTCCAATAGGATCTCGCTAGCTCGTGCTTGGCTCTGGCCCTCATTGCTTGTTCTGCCCACTACGATTAATTTGCTCCCATTAGAAACAACAGGCTGTGGTCAATCTTGGGTTAGTTATAAAAATCTTTGATATTACATTGTTACTCATCTCAAACACTGGAGGGCGCTGTAGGATTTCCTATGCCACTTGAAATTAAAACTCCATGGATATAAAAAGCAAGGTATCGTGGTGCTTGCTTCAGTGTTTTGATTCAAAAATGAGAAAACTCACACATGGCAGACGCAGGGGATTTAACCAAGGTCTTAGTGAAGCCACTGAGTGACCATCCCACTTTGTCTGTCCCCACAGGGTATGGCTCTCCAGAAGAAGGCAGCAGAGGACCGTCTGGCCAGTACGGGTTCAGGACAGTCCTTCCTGGCCCGCCAGAGACAGGCTACCAGCACACGCCGCTCCTACCCCGGTTACCCGGGACCCCAGTCCGCCACCGCCAGGTAGACATGGCGCCACGACCCTTCACCCCTGACCCTTCCCCTGACCTTTGACCCTCCAGGCCAGGTACCACCACGGCGCCGGGTAGACATGGCACCCTTGCCCCTACCTGACCCTTTTTCCTCGACCCCTGACCCTCCAGATGTCCATCAGACAGTCCGGTTCTATGGATGTCGGCTCAGCTCAGTAATCCAGACAGCGTTCACTGGAGTGGTTCAGGTTAAACCTCTACTCTCCTTTGTTCTCCTCCTCAGTCCTTCAGTCTCTCTTTAAATCTGGACTACCTGGATTTATTATTATTATTATTATTATTATTATTATTATTACTACTATTATGCACATTTCTGTAAAACGATGTTACTGTTCTAGTCATCTTCTGTCAGGAATCCTCCTATCTATGAACTGTTTTCCTGTTTCTATGTAACACAAGGATGTGAGCAGAGATGCAATTTTCACAAGTTGGTAGCAGTTGGTTGTATTTGAACCCTTTATGAAGAAAAACAGTGAACATTTGAATATCTGTTGCTTGAATTACCTTTAGTTTTGGAGAGGGTAGATCCACTATATAGAGGGTTTGTAACCAGTTGGTATATTTACATAGTATGTGTTAAGTATCGTGTGTTCAGTCTCTTAGCTAGACTTTGTTTTAGGCAGGCTGTAGTTGCCTGATAGGTGTAGATATTATACACATACTTCATTTACAGAACAGCACAAAGATTGAAATGAAGGGAAACCTCTTCCCGTGTATACTCCTGTTCTCACGTCAGCCAGTAGTCATGATCGATTATTTATGAATGAATAGTTATTGATTGATACTCCTGATTATCCGAACGGTCCTTTACTTTGCCCTCTGGAGCCACACTACATGTTATTTTTCTTCACCTAGTCGGCTCGGGGATTAGAACCAGCGACCTCTCGGTTACTGGCACAACGCTCTTAACCACTAAGCCACCTGCACTACCAACTGACACAGCTGTAACATGTCACTATGAACCCGTCTGCATGCTAACATGTCCATATCCACTATCTATGCACTAGTCAGACAGTGGCTATGATGTTGCATGAACAGCATAGTAAAAAGCCATTGAAGTGTGGTATGCAATACAAACATGTAAAATAACCACTGCTGCCACCCCAATGAGGTAGATTATAAACTATACAGGGAGGTAGATTATAGACTATACAGGGAGGTAGATTATAGACTATACAGGGAGGTAGATTATAAACTATACAGGGAGGTAGATTATAGACTATACAGGGAGGTAGATTATAGACTATACAGGGAGGTAGACTAATTATAGGACTATACAGGGAGGTTAGATTATAGACTATACAGGGAGGTACGGGGTAATATCAGGGAGGTAGATTATAGACTATACAGGGAGGTAGATTATAGACTATACAGGGAGGTAGATTATAGACTATACAGGGAGGTAGATTATAGACTATACAGGGAGGTAGATTATAGACTATACAGGGAGGTGGATTATAGACTCTACAGGGAGGTGGATTATAGACTATACAGGGAGGTAGATTATAGACTATACAGGGAGGTGGATTATAGATATCAGGAGTGGATTATAGATACAGGGAGGTGGATTATAGACATACAGGAGGTAGATTTAGACTATACAGGAGGTATTATAGACTTACAGGGAGGTAGATTATAGACTATACGGAGGGTAGATTTTTAGACTATAAAGGGAGTAGATTATAGACTATACGGGAGTAGTATAGACCTAGATTAAGACTATACAGGGAGGTAGATTATAGACTATACAGGGAGGTAGATTATAGACTATACAGGGAGGTAGATTATAGACTATACAGGGAGGTAGATTATAGACTATACAGGGAGGTAGATTATAGACTATACAGGGAGGTAGATTATAGACTATACAGGGAGGTAGATTATAGACTATACAGGGATTTAGATTATAAATTACAAAGGGAGTAGATTGTTAAAACTTACAGGGATGGGTTAATTTATAAATTGACTGTTTGACTAGAATTATAACCAACAGGGAGGTAGATTAAACTATACATGATTTCAAATTTGTAATTAAAGGAATCTTAGCAGTTTGAGACTCTACACCGCATGGCTTGAACCCTTCCTTCCTCCATTCACCCTCAATCATGTTGACTGTTTTGATCCTACTGCTACATCATTATAACCAAACACATAACGGGTTGTTGCCTTATCCCTTACTCTTCTCATCTCTATCTCTCTATTCTTCTCTTCTCTCTCTTCTCTTTCTCTCTCTTCTTAGCTCTCTCTCTCTGTCTCTCTCTCTCTTCTTCTCTCTCTCTCTCTGTCTTCTCTCTCTCTCTCTCTCTCTCTCTCGCTCTCTCTCTCGCTCTCTCTATCTCTCCCTCTCTCTCTCTCGCTCTCTCCTCTCCACAGTGATGTCATTACATGACCAGCGCAGGCAGGGGTGACGGGCGTGTGCATGACCTGACGTTTGTTCGTTTGCATGAATTTATATTGAGTTGAGCCAGGCTGAAAATAACCCTTCATCAATTCAACACTAACCATCAACTCTAACGGCCGGGCGGGCGGGCGGGCCCAGATTAGGCCCAGGAGGGGGAAAGTGTTCTCTACAGACCCAGAGGACACCGTCCTCTCAGAGGCCACCCTAACCTCCCCCACCCCCCTGCATCTGCTTGCTGCTTGTGCTTCTGAACCTCTACCGTCACGCCCTGAGATAGCAACAGTAGTCTCTAGTGGGGGAATGGAATGGGGAGCGCGTGTCGCTAGGGCTGGGGATAATAAAACAACCATTCGCTCAAAGATCCTTGATGCTGTGTCCAAGATCAAGGAAACCTCATGTACGAAAGCTGTGTGGTGCAAGGAGAGGATTACATGGAAGACAGTGTTATTCTTGTGACCGAATGGCTCTCTGTAGACTTTGACAGTGACGATGATCAAGTGACTAGCAATACATGGTTACTGTACTGTAAACCCTGATGTGTATCTGCTGAGTCTTCCTCGGTGTTAGGGGTTTCACTCACTTCTCTCTCTTTGCTTTGTGTTCACTGGGTCAAGGCTCTAGAGGAAAATGCACGACTCAACATCATAATTTATTTATTTATAGTTTAATATGATCCACTAATCAAATGTGTATACACAGAGTATTACCAAACATTAGGAACACCTACCACCTTTTGCCCTCAGAACAGCCTCAATTCGTCGGGGCATGGACTCTACAAGGTGTCGAAAGCATTCCACAGGGATGCTGGCCCATGTTGACTCCAATGCTTCCCACAGTTGTGTCAAGTTGGCTGGATGTCCTTTGGGTGGTGGACCGTTCTTGATACAGACGGGAAACTGTTGAGTGTGTAAAACCCAGCGGCGTTGCAGTTCTTGACACAAACCGGTGCGCCTGGCACCTACTACCATACCCTGTTCAAAGGCACCTCAATCTTTTTTCTTGTCCACACATACACAATCCATGTCTCAAGGCTTACAAATCCTCCTTTAACCTGTCTCCTCCCCTTCATCTATACTGATTTGAAGTGGATTTAACAGGTGACATCAATAAGGGATCATAGCTTTTCACCTGGATTCACCTGGTCAGTCTAAGTCAGGGGTGTTCAATTCTTACCCTACGAGGTCCGGAGCCTGCTGGTTTTCTGTTAATTACACCCACCTGGTGTCCCAGGTCTAAATCAGACCCTGACTAGAGGGGAACAATGAAACAACGCAGTGGAACTGGCTTCCAGAGTTGAGTTTGATGGTGTTGTGGAAAGAGCAGGTGTTCTTAATGTTTTGTACATCAGTCTAGATCTACATTTTCAGTTTCCATGATCATATCTGTTTATTTCTTTTTTTTAAAGTTTTTTTATGATGACATAACCTGCTTTGCTTCTTTATTTTATAATAACCTTCAAAACAATATGTAGCTCTCTCTCTCTCTGCAGATGGTGGTTAGTCATGGGAGAAGAAGCCTCTATCTAACCATGGCTTTATGACTTGGATATGGACGCCTGTTTTATTTTATTTTACTTACACATGCAGTATTAACTTAGATTCATACATTTCCTATGTTGTATTAAATCTGGAAAACCTGTCTCTAACCTTTTTATAAAAACCAGTAGCCTGATTGATAGGATCCATGACAGAGCCTTTTTGAGAGAAAAAAATAAATAGAGCCTTTACGTAGTAAAACTGCCACCATGTCCTGGGTCGTGTTCATTAGGCACCAAATGGAATGAAAACGGACTGGAACAGGGAGGTTCTACCTCCCACCTGTCCAATATGGAAACTCTCATTTTAGTACAGCGTGCCCTAATGAACACGACCCAGGAGGGGCACCGATGGAGAGACGGGCAGAAAGTCAGAGGATCTTTCCTATCAAGTTCTCATGAACATGTCGAAAGTGCTTTTGCCTCAAGTGTTTAGTGTAAAACAAACCCAGTGTGAGTAAGATAGGGAGTGTTGGTTCTCTAGTAAATGTAGACTTATTCACCTGTTGCTGATAGCGTGTTTTTCAGTTGACGTTTTCACATAACAAGCAAAAAGATTTGTCCGTATTATTATGTAACTATGATGAACTTTCTATGACTCTTACTACTTGTGTGAAATACTGGTCTCCTGACATGTGGTGATTATTATTTCGTAGTGTCTTGACTGTCTGTCCTGTTTTGGTTTTTGCATGTCTCCTGATGAACATGGAGCTACTATCTGCATCCCACATGGATTCCTGGTCCCCTATGGGCCCTGGTCCAAAGGGAACTGGATGCCTTTTGGGACGCAGTCATAGTTTAAAAACCACTTGCCATTAATCAGAACAGAGTAGCTCCGGAAAACAAATATGGTAACACTTTACTCTGTAGATATGATGCTTAATAACTTGTTATAAGCACCTATGAGCCTTTTTATAATGTTTTTATAAGTCGGATAATATCCTATGTCTCTCCATGTCAACTGACTCCAAATGGCTCATATTTCATCCAGGCTGGTATGAGATGATAAGGCATGAATAGGGTCGTACCTGCTTATGACAAGGCTTACAATGCATTATAACTGCATCATAATGCATTATAACCTCAGGCTATAAGTAAAGTGTTACTAAAGTTACAACTGTCTCAGTAGTGTCCATTATAGTGGGTCGATCTTCTGCTGCCTGGTCCCAGATCAGTTAGTCTCCTAGCCTGGTCCCAGATCAGTTAGTCTCCTAGCCTGGTCCCAGATCAGTTAGTCTCCTAGCCTGGTCCCAGATCAGTCAGTCTCCTAGCCTGGTCCCAGATCAGTTAGTCTCCTAGCCTGGTCCCAGATCAGTTAGTCTCCTAGCCTGGTCCCAGATCAGTCAGTCTCCTAGCCTGGTCCCAGATCAGTTAGTCTCCTAGCCTGGTCCCAGATCAGTTAGTCTCCTAGCCTGGTCCCAGATCAGTTAGTCTCCTAGCCTGGTCCCAGATCAGTTTGTGCTGTCTTGACAAGTGATCTGGGACCAGGCTAGTGTTCTACACAGGACAATAAACCTCAGACTGAATGTTTCAAACAATGGTGAGCGTAGCGTTCAATCTGGTTTTCCCAGGCTAAACCCTCTAGTAGAAAAGAAAACATGTTTTTTTTAAAGAACTGAGGCTTTTCAGTCAGAACTTATCACCAGGTTTTATGGTTGCTGTATTTTGTATTCATAGGATGACTTATTTTACATTAAAAATAAAGTAGCAAATAACCTTTCCATTTGCCAAGTTTTATATTGTTGCTTGTATAATATGTACACACTGTATGGGAGAAATAAACAGTGAAGGAGGAAATTAGTGGTCATAGTTACCTGTCCATGTAAAACTTGTTGATAAAATGTGCTTCCTACGCTCTGACATGTACAGCTGTTAACCAAGTTGTAATAAAGCTTGTATTTCTCTGAGTTTTTTTATCCTAGACATTTGTTCAAAATGTTGTAAGACAAAAAAAGTATTCAGACCTTTCAAAGCCACTGAAGTATTGTACCATTGTCTGTGGGAACATGACTGTCAAACAAACATTATTTTCCACAAAACATTTCCTTTTTTCTTCTCCCTGTTAACATTCTCACAAATCTCTACGCTGGAAGAGTTGGGCTTCATCTTGTTCCCATCTTGATAAGGAACACTACCATCTTGATAAGGAGCATACTACCATCTTGATAAGGAACACTACCATCTTGATAAGGAACACTACCATCTTGATAAGGAACACACTACCATCTTGATAAGGAACACCCTACCATCTTGATAAGGAACACACTACCATCTTGATAAGGAACACTACCATCTTGATAAGGAACACTACCATCTTGATAAGGAACACACTACCATCTTGATAAGGAACACACTACCATCTTGATAAGGAACACTACCATCTTGATAAGGAACACTACCATCTTGATAAGGAACACTACCATCTTGATAAGCCTGCTTGGGGTCCTGTCTCTGAGGCTGGGTCCAAATTAAATCACATGATTTGTAAACAACAGGTGTAGACTAACAGTGAACTGCTTACTTAATGTACAGGTCCTTTTTCAACAACGCAGAGTTAAAGATAACGACAATAATGTAAATAGTGACACAAGGAATACAAAGACAGTGACTAATTAATAACACTAACATGGCTATATACTTGAAGTAGAAATAACATGGCTATATACAGGAAGTAGAAAATAACATGGCTATATACAGGAAGTAGAAAATAACATGTCTATATACAGGAAGTAGAAAATAACATGGCTATATACAGGAAGTAGAAAATAACATGGCTATATACAGGAAGTAGAAAATAACATGGCTATATACATGAAGTAGAAAATAACATGCCTATATACAGGAAGTAGAAAATAACATGCCTATATACAGGGAGTAGGAAATAACATGGCTATATACAGGAAGTAGAAAATAACATGGCTATATACAGGAAGTAGAACATAACATGGCTATATACAGGGAGTAGAAAATAACATGGCTATATACAGGGAGTAGAAAATAACACCTATAAATAGGTGCTATCTAGAACCTAAAATGTTTCTTCGGCTCTCCCCATAGGAGAACCATTTGAAAAACCCTATTTGGTTCCAGGTAGAACCCTTTCCACGCATGGTTCTACATTTAGGTAGGGGTAAAGTGACTAGACAACAGGATAGATAATAGACAGTAGCAGCAGTATACTGTAGGTAGGGGTAAAGTGACTAGACAACAGGATAGATAATAGACAGTAGCAGCAGTATACTGTAGGTAGGGGTAAAGTGACTAGACAACAGGATAGATAATAGACAGTAGCAGCAGTATACTGTAGGTAGGGGTAAAGTGACTAGGCAACAGGATAGATAATAGACAGTAGAAGCAGCGTATGTCGTGAGTGGTGTGTGTGTCGGACCCTAACCCGCTAATATAGAAAATGCACTGTAAGCTAGTCAGAGATGGCAGAATGATTTTTTGACAGGGGGTGCAGGATATTTTGGTCCTGATTTAGATATGTTTCTGCTTATAATTTCCAACATTTTGGTAGGCTATTTGTTAATCTACTATTTGTTAATAATTAGATACAGTTGAAGTCGGAAGTTTACATACACTTAGGTTGGAGTCATTAAAACTCGTTTTTCAACCACCCCACGCATTTCTTGTTAACAAACTATAGTTTTGTGCATGACACAAGTAATTTTTTCAACAATTGTTTACAGACAGATTATTTCACTTATAATTCACTGTATCACAATTCCAGTGGGTCAGAAGTTTACATACACTAAGTTGACTGTGCCTTTAAACAGCTTGGGAAATTCCAGAAAATGATGTCATGGCTTTAGAAGATTCTGGTAGGCTAATTGACATCATTTGAGTCAATTGGAGGTGTACCTGTGGATGTATTTCAAGGCTTACCTTCAAACCCAGTGCCTCTTTGCTTGACATCATGCGAAAATCAAAAGAAATCAGCGAAGACCTCAGAAAAATAATTGTAGACCTCCACAAGTCTGGTTAATCCTTGGGAGCAATTTCCAAACGCTTGAAGGTACCACGTTCATCTGTACAAACAATAGTACGCAAGTATAAACACCATGGGACCACGCAGCCGTCATACCGCTCAGGAAGGAGACGCATTCTGTCTCCTAGAGATTAACGTACTTTGGTGCGAAAAGTGCAAATCAATCCCAGAACAACAGCAAAGGATCTTGTGAAGATGCTGGAGGAAACAGATACAAAAGTATCTATATCCACAGTAAAACGAGTCCTATATCAACATAACCTGAAAGGCCGCTCAGCAAAGAAGAATCCACTGCTCCAAAACTGCCATAAAAAAGCCAGACTACGGTTTGCAACTGCACATGGGGACAAAGATCGTACTTTTTGGAGAAATGTCCTCTGGTCTGATGAAACCAAAATAGAACTGTTTGGCCATAATGACCATCGTTATGTTTGGAGGAAAAAGGGGGACGCTTGCAAGCCGAAGAACACCATCCCAACCGTGAAGCACGGGTGTGGCAGCATCATGCAGATGCTGCCACATCATGCAGATGCAGCATCATGCAGATACAGACGGTATCTACAGATAATAATAATAATAATAATATGCCATTTAGCAGACGCTTTTATCCAAAGCGACTTACAGTCGTGCGTGCATACATTTTTTTTTTTGTGTATGGGTGGTCCCGGGGTTCGAACCCACTACCTTGGCGTTACAAGCGCCGTGCTCTACCAGCTGAGCTACAGAGGCCCACAGATAGCACCTCTACAGACGGTATCTACAGATAGCACCTCTACAGACGGTATCTACAGATAGCACCTCTACAGACGGTATCTACAGATAGCACCTCTACAGACGGTATCTACAGATAGCACCTCTACAGACGGTATCTACAGATAGCACCTCTACAGACGGTATCTACAGATAGCACCTCTACAGACGGTATCTACAGATAGCACCTCTACTGGTAGCACCTCTACAGACGGTATCTAATTGCGTATTTGCGTTATCTCAAGATGCTGAAATAAATAAATCATATTTCTCCACTCCTGTTCCCCAGTTGGTGTATCATTTTACTGCAAGAAATGCTAAATTCTGCTAAATTCTGTTAATATCAAGGCTATGCGAGAGGTTACAGTATAGAACTACAGTCAGTGTCCAGATTTCAGTTTCCGTTTAACCCATCTGAACAGTAGGCTACAGTTCCCTTGATGTGCCATAGGCCTATTTGAAGTCCCTGTCTTGTGACTGTGTAAGTTGTATATGCCTCACAATCATCAGACAGAACACAGCAGCACTGCTACCATCCTCTTTTACCACTTCACCTAATCTTTCCCAACATCACTTTCCTGGCCCTCCCTTCTCTTTATTGTCAACTCTCCATTTCACAGCTTTTCTCTTATTGAATTAAACTCTGACATTGTTCTATTTGCCTCAGTTGATTAAGGTTAACTTTTCTGCCCGTTCCCAAAAATCACTTGGTGATTGGCGTGTTTGTCCACATACAGTTAGACTCTAAAGTTTAGGCTCATGCACTAATGCCAGATACAACACTGAAAGAAAAACCTCAATGTAGCCTATAGATATAAATTGCACATGAATGAAACATTTATGTTTTTTTTTTTAGGTATTGTTTTCTCTTTATTCAACCCACTGTGGGTTATGAGTCTGCCACGCACCCCCGCCCTAAACCTGCCCGCCCTGCAGATATAACAATGGGGACTGTGGGTTATGAGTCAACCCACACATCACTAGTGTGAGTGTGTGTGTGTGGCGTCAGTATGCATGTGTGCACATGTTTCTGTGGGCGTATGTACGTGTGTGGTGTGGTGGGGGGTCAGTGTAACTGTATATTACATTTACATTACATTCACATTTACATCATTTAGCAGACGCTCTTATCCAGAGCGACTTACAAATTGGTGCATTCACCTTATAGCCAGTGGGATAACTGGGGGGGGGGGGGGGGGGGTAGAAGGATTACTTTATCCTATCCCAGGTATTCCTTAAAGAGGTAGGGTTTCAAGTGTCTCCTGAAGGTGGTCAGTGACTCCTCTGTCCTGGTGTCGTGAGGGAGCTTGTTCCAACATTGGGAACTATGTGTGTGTGTGTGTAGTCGATGTTGGGGTGTCAGTGTAAGTAGGTGTGAGTGTGTGGGTCCAGTGTGTGTGCATGGAGTCAGTGCAAGAGAGTTAGTGCAAAAAATGGTCAATGCAGGTAGTCCTTAGCAGTCTGGTTTAGCAGTCTTATGGCTTGGGAGTAGAAGCTGTTCAGGGTCCTGTTGGTTCCAGACTTGCTGCATTGGTACCGCTTGCCGTGCAGTAGCAGAGAGAACAGTCTGTCTTGGGTGGCTGAACCTACAGCTGCCCCATCGAGAGCATCCTGACTGGTTGCATCACCGCCTGGTATGGCAACTGCTCGGCCTCCGACCGCAAGGCACTACAGAGGGTAGTGCGTACGGCCCAGTACATCACTGGGGTCAAGCTTCCTGCCATCCAGGACCTCTATACCAGGCGTTGTCAGAGGAAGGCCCTAACAATTGTCAAAGACTCCAGCCAACCTAGTCATAGACTGTTCTCCCTGCTACCGCACGGCAAGCGGTACCGGAGTGCCAAGTCTAGGTCCAAAAGACTTCTCAACAGCTTCTACCCCCAAGCCATAAGACTCCTGAACAGCTAATCATGGCTACCCAGACTATTTGCACTGCCCCCCCCCCCCCCCCCCCACCCCATCTTTTTACGCTGCTGCTACTCTGTTAATTATATATGCATAGTCACTTTAACTCTACCCACATGTACATATTACCTCAACTACCTCAACTAGCCGGTGCCCCCGCACATTGACTCTGCACCGGTACCCCCCTGTATATATAGCCTCCCTACTGTTATTTTATTTTACTTCTGCTCTTTTTTTCTCAACACTTTTTTGTTGTTGTTGTTGTTGTTTTTATTGTACTTTTTAAATAAAAACATAAATGCATTGTTGGTTAAGGGCTTGTAAGTAAGCATTTCACGGTAATGTCTACACCTGTTGTATTCGGCGCATGTGGCAAATACAATTTTATTTTATTTTATTTGAAGTCTTTGAAAAAAATTTGCCCGTTCCTCTGACACCACCTGGACCTCAACACCAGGGATGTACTGGGCCGTACTCACCACCCTCTGTTGCACCTTGCGGCCTGGTGCCTTGCAGTTGCCATGCCAAGCGGTGACACAGCCAGTCAAGATGCTCTCAATGGTGCACTGTATAACTTTTTGAGGATCTGAGGGCCCATGCCAAATATCTTCAGCCTCCTGAGGGGAAAGAGGTGCCATCGTGCCCTCTTCACAACTGTGTGGGTGTGTGAACCATGTTAACTCCTTAATGATGTGAACACCGAGGAACTTGAAGCTCTCAACCCACTCCACTACAGCCCCATGGATGTGGTATGGGGGCGTGCTCGCCCCTCCGTTTCCTGTAGTCCACGATCAGCTCCTTTTGTCTTGCTGACGTTGAGGGAGAGGTTGTTGTCCTGGCACCACACGGCCAGGTCTCTGACCTCCTCTGACCTCCTCCCTATAGGCTGTCTCATCGTCGTCGGTGACCACCGTCGTGTCGTCAGCAAACTTGATGATTGTGTTGGAGTCGTGCATGGCCATGCAGTCGTGGGTGAACAGTGACTACAGGAGGGGACTAAGCACTGGGGGCGGCCCGTCAGGAAATCCAGGATCCAGTTGCAAAGGGAGGTGTTCAGTAACAGGGTCCTGAGCATCGTGATGAGCTTGAAGGGGACTATGGTGTTGAATGCTGAGCTATAGTCAATGAATAGCATTCTCATGTAGGTGTTCCTTTTGTCCAGGCGGGAAAGGGCAGTGTGGAGTGCAATAGAGATTGCGACCAACTGGCAAGTGTCTTCACTGACATTTTCAACATGTCCCTGACTTAGTCTGTAATACCAACATGTTTCAAGCAGACCACCATAGTCCCCGTGCCCAAGGACACTAAGATAACTTGCCTAAATGACTACCGACCCGTAGCACTGATGTCTGTAGCCATGAAGTGCTTTGAAAGGCTGGTCATGGCTCACATCAACAGCATTATCCCAGAAACCCTTTGACCCACTCCAATTTGCATACCACACCAACAGATCCACAGATGATGCAATCTCTATTGCACTCCACACTGCCCTTTCCCACCTGGACAAAAGGAACACCTACATGAGAATGCTATTCATTGACTACAGCTCAGCGTTCAACATCATAGTGCCCTCAAAGCTCATCACTAAGCTAAGGACCTGGGACTAAACACCTCCCTCTGCAACTGGATCCTGGACTTCCTGACGGGCCACCCCCAGGTGGTAAGGGTAGGTAACAACACATCCGCCACGCTGATCCTCAACACGGGGGCCCCTCAGGGGTGCGTGCTCAGTCCCCTCCTGTACTCCCTGTTCACCCATGACTGCATGGCCAGGCACAACTCCAACACCATCATTAAGTTTGCCGACGACACAACAGTGGTTGGCCTGATCACCGACAACGATGAGACGGCCTATAGGGAGGAGGTCAGAGACCTGGCCGTGTGGTGCCAGGACAACAACCTCTCCCTCAACGTGATCAAGACAAAGGAGATGATTGTGGACTACAGGAAAAAGAAGAGGACCGAGCACACCCCCATTCTCATCGACGGGGCTGTAGTGGAGAAGGTTGAGAGCGTCCACATCACCAACAAACTAACATGGTCCAAGCACACCAAGTCAGTCGTGAAGAGGGCACGACAAAACCTATTTCCCCTAAGGAGACTGAAAAGATTTGGCATGGGTCCTCAGATCCTCAAAAGGTTCTACAGCTGCACCATCAAGCGCATCCTGACTGGTTGCATCACCACCTGGTATGGCAACTGCTCGGCCTCCGACCGCAAGGCACTACAGAGGGTAGTGCGTATGGCCCAGTACATCACTGGGGCCAAGCTTCCTGCCATCCAGGACCTCTATACCAGGCGGTGTGGCGCTGCTGCTACTCTCTGTTTATTATCTATGCATAGTCACTTTAATAACTCTACCTACATGTACATATTACCTCAATTACCTCGACTAACCTGTGCCCCCGCACATTGCCTCGGTACCGGTACCCCCTGTATATAGCCTCACTATTGTTATTTTTACTGCTGCTCTTTAATTATTTGTTACTTTTATTTCGTATTATTTTATATTGTATTTTTTGTGTGATGTTTTTTGGTATTCTTTCTCAGAACTGCATTATTGGTTAAGGGCTTGTCAGTTAGCGTTTCACGGTAAGGTCTACACCTGTTGTATTCGGCGCATGTGACAAAAACAATTTGATTTGATTTAATTGCTTCAATATTGAGGAACGTTCAGTATTAAAACTGTAGGCCTGCTGTATGATACATAGTCTACAATACAATATTAAAACTGTAGACATTATTGAACGCCTCTATTTTTGCAACCATTCCCTGGGTTTACAAAGAGCAGATTATTGAAAAGTAATTCATTAAATATTTTTAAGCAGAGCTGCCAGGTATCACGTCTCTGGATCATTTGAGATTAGGATTATTCGGAAACAACTGGGCCCTGCATCGTACTCTAACAGACCGGGGAGAACGATGCCTTTGTGGATTAAACACCATGCCACTCACGTGGTGTGGATCTCACAGATAGTTTGTTGAATGTGCTGCTCAACTCCCTTACGAAGAAGTCTTCTGACCTCAATTGGACTGCCTGGTTAAATAAAGGTTAAATACAAAAACATTTAAATACAAAAATCATACCGATTGATTGATTGATTGATGGTTTATCTTTTGTAGTTAAATGCTCTATTACGTTTACATAATCATTTAATCAGAATCTTCAAATCAATGATTTTTGTGATTATAGATTATGGTTCGAATCCAGGCTCTGTCGTAGCCGGCCGCGACCGGGAGACCCATGGGGCGGCACACAATTGGCCCAGCGTCGTCCAGGGTAGGGGAGGGAATGGCCGGCAGGGGATGTAGCTCAGTTGGTAGAGCATGGCGTTTTGTAACGCCAGGGGTTGTGGGTTCGATTCGTATGCACTCACTAACTGTAAGTCGCTCTGGATAAGAGCGTTTGCTAAATGACTAAAATGTAAAATGTAAAATGTGCTACTAGAGGTCAGACACAGATAGGTACTACTGCCAGCATGCAGTTCCTTCTTTTGCTAGAATAAAATATGTACCTGCAGTGTCCCGACCTGGCTATCAACAAGGGCTTGCTACAAATCCTAGCTAGATAGCGATAACGTTAATGCAGCTTGCTAGCTAGTTAGCTAACGTTAGCTATCTACAGCAGGCACAAGCCGAACAAGCTACTGCCACCTTGTGGTCTGTATTTGGACTCTATTGGTGGATCTGTGAACAACAATGAGTTAACTGAGGCGCTAAAGTACAGTATCCTTGGTGTGTTTGAGCCCTCACATCTTATGAGACTTGATATTGTGTGTACTTGTAATCAATGGCTGTATGAAATACACTTTGCATGCATACTTATTGTTCATTGTTCATGTGGTCCTCTGTAGCTCAGCTGGTAGAGCACGGTGCTTGTAACGCCAGAGTAGTGGGTTCGATCCCCGGGACCACCCATACACCAAAAAAAATTATGCGCACATGACTGTAAGTTGCTTTGGATAAAAGTGTCTGCTAAAATGGCATATTATTAATGGTGTGGAACGTTCTAACAAAGACATCTGAATCCAACGTTTAACTAGATACATGTTTTATTGTTTAACATTAAAGCAAAATATTACAATCATCTCATGCCACACAACCGAAATGTCAGTGAGCTACAACAAGATACATCTCCTGCTATACAGAACATCCAACACATTGGGTTGAATTGACTCAGGCTGGAGAGAGAATGAACAAATCACATTGGGATGAAACAACAACCGTCACAACACGTGTTTAGATTACCTACCAACTATAAAAAGTTAAATAAATTAAACAAATATTCTCTATGTAAAACATAAAACATCATTCAGTCAGCATAGACAAACAAGAAAAGCATAGGGTAACTGGTTTAGGATGAGTTCTCTCCCACATCAACATTCAACCATGGAGAGACAAATACATAGCCTGGATCCAGATCTGGTTGTGTCGTCTTGCCAACTCCTATGGTGACAATGACCGTAGGAGTTAGCAAAGACAGCACAAGCTGATCGGGGACCAGGCTACCAAATACAGGTTATGGTGGTTAGTATCAGCTTTAGTCTCAAAAATATACTGTATCGATTTATAAACAACAACAATAAACAAAACATATTCAATCATTTTCAACGTCATATTTCTAAAATACAATCTAGAATATGTAGATATATACAATTCCCACAGTATTATTGCGATACAAAACACATTCTTCAAAAAGTGAAGAATAAATGAAGAGTAAGAGGTTCTTAATAATATATTGTTTTTTTTGTCTAAATTGTACTAAATTAAATGTAAAAAGATCCAGTTTAGACTGATTTCAGCGAATCCTAACTTCCACTTAAGTCAGATTTTCACTTGAAGTTAGGATTCACCTCATTGTGTGTTGAAATAGATTATTCCTTTCCTTCCAGTTTTTTGAGCAGGAAGGGTTTGAACCAGTAACCTCCTGCACTAGTTATGCAGAGTCCAGATGTGAACCAACACTGATTATAGTACTAGAGTCCAGATGTTAGCAGGAGGGTTTTGAACCAGTAACCACCTGCATTAGATCTGCTACTTGAGAGTCCAGATGTCAAATAGGACAAATAGTGTTTTGAAATAGACTGATGAGGATTTTTTTCTTCTTCCAGTTTGTGTGCAAGAGTTGAACCGACAACCTCACTGCTTTAGACCAGAGCTGCTACTAGAGTCCAGGTGTGAACCAACACTGTTAACTGTAACCAGAGGACAGACAGTGGCGTGGAGGCGGAGACGGAGCAGCCTGACGACCACCTGTGGTGATTGGTTCTGTCGTGGCCGTGGCCGTGGCCTCTCTCAAGGTCGCGGTGGTGAGGCCGTACGGGGATGTAACCGTTGGCGACACGCACCAGCGGAGGCGGAGGAGGAAACTGGACTGTGGTGCTGAGAGACAACAGAGACCAGAAGATTGGATAGGAGTTATGTTATGTTAGATTAAAGATTGGATAGGAGTTATGTTATGTTAGATTCACCGTGGGATAGTAATCAGTGTGTTATGTCTGTCTGTGGGTTGAGAGATGATGTCACACATTCCCTGCCAACACATGGTCTCAAACTCTCCCTTGAAATAAATATTCTGTAATCTCAATGTGACTTTCCTAAATAAACAAATCCTAAAAACAAAACAAGTATTTTTTAGATTTAGTCTAGTCTTCGTCACATTTTTGTCATTTGAATAATGATTTAGTCTAGTTATTGTAAAAATGACGAAAACAGTGGAACATTTAGTCAACTAAATGCCCTTTAATTTTAGTCACATCACATTTGGTATTGTCTCATTAACCTATAGTAAACATACATCACTGACTTCCATGTGAACAAACATACATAGCCTTGTCCTGCCAACATATTGTTCTTCCCAACAGCAGAAATATGACAAACATATACAAGAATAATATTATATAAGAATGATCTGGCCACGTAAATTCCTAATTCAGCCTACATAGATACATTACATACAAAACAAACGAGAGAGCGAGAGACTTGAGTTGAGTCACAAATTGAGTCCCTATGGCTGAAGTGGGGGGGGCAGTATGAAAAAATTAACGCACTCACTAACTGTAAGTCGCTCTGGATAAGAGCGTCTGCTAAATGACTAGATTATTTGCTATTCATATTTCTATCTAAATCTTCCAAACCAATGCGTCCTGCTGAACACGCCCCAGGTTGTTAGCTATAGCTAGTTAATGGGGTAACATGACTGAACAAGGTGTAGCTTAAATAAATGGTTAACAGTCCAGTACGCAACTAACTCGTTTTAGAATGAAAAAAACCTAGTGCCGGAATTATGGGTAATGTCTTTTGAAAGGTAGCCTAAGGGCTAGAATCAAGACGTTTTCTCTGAGGAATAGAGGGACACTTGGCTATATGAAATGCAGTTGGAAAACCGGGAGGGTTGAGCGAGACTACAAATTCAAAGACAGCCTACTTTTCTATAGCCTACTCAAAGTAGAGGAAAACTAGACTCCTGTTTTACTATTAAACTCAATGCTGTTTTTTAAAATTTTATTTCCTAAAGCAGCTTGTGTTTCTTAACCAGGCAAAGGGTAGCTAGTAAAAGGCTGGTGGTGAATGGTTAGCTAAGGTGAAGCAAGAGAGTCCCGCCTGTGCGATGTGGGTAATCGGAGGCGGAGCCGCCGCAGCTCGCCAGCTGATGTCGGTTGTGTGCCTAGAGTGATACTTCCTTCCCACTGCTGAACAGAACCGCGCTGCGCATCTCTGCTGCTAATATTAATTATGCTTATCACTGAAAAAGCTCTCAATCTCTTAAAAAAACTATTGTCCAGTCCACTTAGTAGTCAAGATTTTAGTCACAGAGAAAATGTTGTCTCGTCTCATTTTAATCAACTGAAATGAAAAAACATTTTCGTTTAGTTACATTTTGCTCTGGATATATTTAAATCAGTTATAGTCTTGTCAATTGCCACTGAAAAATAGGTGTTTGACGAATATTTTTGTCACTGAAAATAACACTACAACAACAACACAAGAAGGGGTTATGAGGGTTCTGTCAACAAGGTCAATCTGAGGTCAACAATTGTTGCGTGTTCTATCAACAGAACCTGTCACTCACAGAGGATCTGTCCTGCGTTGGAACATTGATACTGTTCCTAGTTTAACTGCTACATGATGATGCCAAACATTGATACTGTTCCTAGTTTAACTGTTCTTACATGATGATGCCAAACATTGATACTGTTCCTAGTTTAACTGTTCTTACATGATGATGCCAAACATTGATACTGTTCCTAGTTTAACTGTTCTTACACGATGATGTCAAACATTGATACTGTTCCTAGTTTAACTGTTCTTACACGATGATGCCAAACATTGATACTGTTCCTAGTTTAACTGTTCTTACACGATGATGCCAAACATTGATACTGTTCCTAGTTTAACTGTTCTTACATGATGATGTCAAACATTGATACTGTTCCTAGTTTAACTGTTCTTACATGATGATGCCAAACATTGATACTGTTCCTAGTTTAACTGTTCTTACATGATGATGTCAAACATGATACTGTTCCTATTTACTGTTCTTACATGATGATGCCAAACATTGATACTGTTCCCTAGTTTTAACTGTTCTTACATGATGATGCCAAACATTGATACTGTTCCTAGTTTAACTGTTCTTACTGATGATGCCAAACATTGATAACTGTTCCTAGTTTTAACTGTTCTTCAATGATGATGCCAAACCATTGGATACTGTCCTAGTTTAACTGTTCTACATGATGATGCCAACATTGATACTGGTTTCTTAGTTTAACTGTTCTTACATGATGATGCCAACATTGATACTGGTTCCCCTGAGTTTAACTGTCTACAATGATGATGCCAAACCAGTTGATTACTGTTCCAGTTTAAACTGCTACATGATGATGCCAAGATACATTGATTTACCTGTCCTAGTTTAAACTGTTCTTCATGATGATGGCCAAACATTGATACTGGTTCCTATGTTAACTGTTCTTTACATGATGATGCCAAACATTGATCACTGTTCCTAGGTTTAAACTGCTACATGATTGATGGCCAAACACTGATACTGGTTTCCTAGTTAACTGGGTTTCTAACATGGGATGATGTCAAACATTGATACTGTTCCTAGTTTAACTGTTCTTGTTTTCTCTAGCAGGAGGTAAGCTTGGCTTCTTATATGGTGTTGAGTAAAGCTTAAACCATGTATTTAGATTGTAGGTAGGTATTGTAGTTAGGTATTATAGGTAGTTTTACTCAGGTAGTTACTTGTAGGTTATTGTAGGTAATTATTGTAGGTAAGTGTTGTATTCGGCGGACCCCGGCGAAGCACGAGGCTAGCCTACCCACTACTTGGACCAACAAAGCTAGCTAGCTAGCTAGCGGGTAGCTACTGGTAACTTTTAGCAACTGTGGTTAGTTGTTTCCAATGTTATTTCACGCTTAAGAGTACCTGTGATTGAGCCAGCTAGCTGCCACCATTCAGCTGTTTTTCTAACCTCATTATCCGAGGCATTAACGTTAGGTGGTTGGTAGCTGCTGTACTTAATTACAGCTACTGATTGCAGTCTTTATACATAGCTTGGGCTTTGTCGAGTAAGGCTTAAACTATGTATTTAGATTGTAGTTAGGTATTATAGGTAGGCATCGTGGGCTGTATATTATTAAGTAGTATAGGTAGGCATCGTGGGCTGTTGTGGGTAGTTGTTGTGTAGTTATTGTAGGTTACTTTTGTATTCGGCGGTGCCGGGTGTAGCACGAAGCTAGCTAGCTAACTCACCTCCTGGATTAGCTGGTGAGTAGCTATTAGCAACGGTAGCAACTAAAAACAATATCCTTTTAGCCAGCTACATTCGTTCGCAGCGACGCCGTTTTTCAAACAAAGTCAACACAGCAGCCATTGCTAGCTAGCCAACACTACCAGCTGGCTGTACTGTAGTAGCTAAATACAATATCTTTGTGCTAGCTAGCCAACGTTTAATCATTGCTGCGTTATGAAAGAACTAGACACGGACACGAATTATCTGTTTAGTGTGTTCACACACTATTGGTAGTTTGTTGTAACCAAGTATTGGTGCTAAACTGTGTGTTATTGGATGCTAGCATGCTAGTTAGCTATGGCGTCATAGTTAGCTAGCTGAATAAAGTAAGTTGAGTCTATTCATTGAAACATTGAACCGCTGTAGTTTACAACAATTCTAATTTCTAAAGTGGAAGTTGGGAGAGTTTTATTCGGGTGGTTCAGTGAAACAATTATAGTTTCTGAGGTGGAAGTTGGGAGAGTTATATTTTTTTGGTGAGGGAGGCCTGCTCTCTACTTTCCCAGATGTTTAGTTCATTTCATTCCGATCTCCTCTGCATTATTGTAGCCATCTGCTGCAGCCTGTCAACTATGCCTCTGCCTATCCCTGTTCTCTCCTCTCCGCACAGGCTACACAAACGCCTCACACCGCGTGGCTGCTGCCTCTCTAACCTGGTGGTCCCTGCACGCACCACACACCTGGAGTTCCAGGTCTCAGGCAGCCTCTGGAACTGCCGTTCTGCCGCCAACAAGGCTGACTTCATCCCAGCCTATGCTACCCTCCAGTCCCTCGACTTCCTGGCGCTGACGGAAACATGGATTACCACTGAAAACACTGCTACTCCTACTGCTCTTCCTCGTCTGACCATGTGTTCTCGCATACCCCGAGAGCATCTGTTCAGAGGGGTGGTGGCACAGGAATCCTCATCTCTCCCAAGTGGTCATTCTCAATTTTTCCCCTAACCCATCTGTCTATCTCCTCATTTGAATTCCACGCTGTCACAGTCACTAGCCCATTTAAGCTTAATATCCTTGTCATCTATCGCCCTCCAGGTTCCCTTGGAGAGTTCATCAATGAGCTTGACGCCTTGATAAGTTCCTTTCCTGAGGATGGCTCACCCTTCACAGTTTTGGGGGATTTCAACCTCCCTACGTCTACATTTGACTCATTTCTCTCTGCCTCCTTCTTTCCACTCCTCTCCTCTTTTGACCTCACCCTCTCACCGTCCCCCCCTACTCACAAGGCAGGCAATACGCTTGACTTCATCTTTACTAGATGTTGCTCTTCTACTAATCTCACTGCAACTCCCCTCCATGTCTCCGACCACTACTTTGTATCCTTTTCTCTCTCGCTCTCCTCCAACACTACTCACTCTGCCCCTACACAGATGGTAACGCGCCGCCGCAACCTTCGCTCTCTCTCTCCCACTACTCTCTCCTCTTCCATCCTATCATCTCTTCCCTCTGCTCAATCCTTCTCCCTCCTATCTCCTGATTCTGCCTCCTCAACCCTCCTCTCCTCCCTTTCTGCATCCTTTGACTCCCTGTGTCCCCTATCCTCCCGGCCGGCTCGGTCCTCCCCTCCAGCTCCGTGGCTTGATGACTCATTGCGAGCTCACAGAACAGAGCTCCGGGCAGCGGAGCGGAAATGGAAGAAAACTAAACTCCCTGCCGACCTGGCATCTTTTCACTCCCTCCTCTCTACATTTTCTTCATCTGTTTCTGCTGCTAAGGCCACTTTCTACCACTCTAAATTCCAAGCATCTGCCTCTAACCCTAGGAAGCTCTTTGCCACATTCTCCTCACTGCTGAATCCTCCCCCCCCCCTCCCCCCCTCCTCCCTCTCTGTGGATGACTTCGTCAACCACTTTGAAAAGAAGGTTGACGACATCCGATCCTCGTTTGTTAAGTCTAATGACACTGCTGGTCCTGCTCACACTGCCCTACCCTATGCTTTGACTTCTTTCTCCCCTCTCTCTCCAGATAAAATCTTGCGACTAGTGACTGCAGGCCGCCCAACAACCTGCCCGCTTGACCCCATCCCCTCCTCTCTTCTCCAGACCATCTCTGGTGACCTTCTCCCCTACCTCACCTCGCTGATCAACTCATCCTTGTCCGCTGGCCATGTCCCTTCCGTCTTCAAGAGAGCGAGAGTTGCACCCCTTCTCAAAAAACCAACACTCGATCCCACTAATGTCAACAACTACAGACCAGTATCCCTTCTTTCTTTTCTTTCCAAAACTATTGAGCGTGCCGTCTTTAGCCAACTCTCTTGCTATCTCTCTCAGAATGACCTTCTTGATCCAAACCAGTCAGGTTTCAGGACTGGTCATTCAACTGAGACTGCTCTTCTCTGTGTCACGGAGGCTCTCCGCACTGCTAAAGCTAACTCTCTCTCCTCTGCTCTTGTCCTTCTAGACCTGTCTGCTGCCTTTGATACTGTGAACCATCAGATCCTCCTCTCCACCCTCTCCGAGCTGGGCATCTCCGGCGCGGCTCACTCCTGGATTGCGTCCTACCTGACCGGTTGCTCCTACCAAGTGGCGTGGCGAGAAGCTGTCTCCGCACCACGTGCTCTCACCACTGGTGTCCCCCAGGGCTCAGTTCTAGGCCCTCTCCTTTTCTCCCTATACACCAAGTCACTTGGCTCTGTCATATCCTCACATGGCCTCTCCTATCATTGCTACGCTGACGATACACAACTAATCTTCTCCTTTCCCCCTTCTGATAACCAGGTGGCGAATCGCATCTCTGCATGTCTGGCCGACATATCAGTATGGATGACGGATCACCACCTCAAGCTGAACCCTGGCAAGACGGAGCTGCTCTTCCTCCCGGGGAAGGACTGCCCGTTCCATGATCTCGCCATCACGGTTGACAACTCCGTTGTGTCCTCCTCCCAGAGTGCGAAGAGCCTTGGCGTGACCCTGGACAACACCCTGTCGTTCTCCGCTAACATCAAGGCGGTGACCCGATCCTGCAGGTTCATGCTCTACAACATTCGGAGAGTACGACCCTGCCTTACACAGGAAGCGGCACAGGTCCTAATCCAGGCACTTGTCATCTCCCGTCTGGATTACTGCAACTCGCTGTTGGCTGGGCTCCCTGCCTGTGCCATTAAACCCCTACAACTCATCCAGAATGCCGCAGCCCGTCTGGTGTTCAACCTTCCCAAGTTCTCTCACGTCACCCCCCCTCCTCCGCACACTCCACTGGCTTCCAGTTGAAGCTTGCATCCGTTACAAGACCATGGTGCTTGCCTATGGAGCAGTGAGGGGAACGGCACCTCCGTACCTTCAGGCTCTGATCAGTCCCTACACCCAAACGAGGGCATTGCGTTCATCCACCTCTGGCCTGCTGGCTCCCCTTCCTCTGCGGAAGCATATTTCCCGCTCAGCCCAGTCAAAACTGTTCGCTGCTCTGGCACCCCAATGGTGGAACAAGCTCCCTCACGACGCCAGGACAGCGGAGTCACTCACCACCTTCCGGAGACATTTGAAACCCCACCTCTTTAAGGAATACCTGGGATAGGATGAAGTAATCCTAAACCTAATCTACCCCCCCCCCCCCCCCCAAAAAAAAAAAAAAAAAAAACTTTTATTGTAAAGTGGTTAACCCACTGGCTATAGGGTGAATGCACCAATTTGTAAGTCGCTCTGGATAAGAGCGTCTGCTAAATGACTTAAATGTAAAATGTAATGATGATGTCAGACAGAGAATTCCAGAACCCTAGAACCTTGTTTGTTAGAACTCTGGAAATCATCAGCCTGATCAGGACGAATCCAGAAACAAATCTCTGAAGATTGTAAAGCATGCCAGTCTGTTTGATGTACGCCTGTTAGATCCAAGACCTAGGTACGGGCTGACTGGGACTCTGCCAATCACAACAAACGGACAGGTTCCTCCGCCTGCCACTATTGGTTCGAGAGAAATTCAACCCAGTAACTACCTCCCATTAGTAAAGAAAATAAAAGCAGGCTGAATTCTAAACTGGAATGAAATCAATGAGCAATGTTTCAATTGAGGTTGTGATTTGACTGTTTTGGTACTTATTAAGGACTGAACGGGTCAAATGGTGAAGGCATAATGGGCCAGAAGTTAGCAGGCCTGTGACGACTAGGACTGAGTCCCAAATAGAACCCTATTCCCTAAACAGAGCACAAGGGCCCGTAGGGATACGAAGCCATTTGGGACGCAATAACAACTGACCAGAGGCATAAGTTACCCAGCATATTTAATTCGCCTCTTTTCATCACTGGGCACATGCTAGTAGTGAATAATATATCCTTTTCATTGATTGTCCTTGGCTACAGCAGCTAGCGCTCTCTTGGATATGACCTAGCCCTGGATTTGCTGCTTATTTTAGAAAATTACATTCAGAATAGTTATTCATTTTTTATTTTCTGCTGCTTTTTATTGCCTGGAATCCTGACTGAGCCTATAAGCAGGGGCGTGTCCCAAATGGCATCCTATTCCCTATATAGTGCACTACTTTTGACCAGAGCCCTATGGTCATTCCAGGCCCACTCTGGTTAAAAGTAGTGCACTATATAGGGAATAGGGTGCTATTTGGGATGGGATCTCAGGTTTATTTTAGTTGAACCTGCGTTACAAAGCGGAGCCAGTGAACCACAGGAGGTTTGAGGTGTAATCAGGTCTGACATGTCTGCATGTGGCCACGCATCAAATCAACCAGAGAGACCTTCCTCTGTACTCCCCAACACTGGAAACACACTGTACAATGCTCTGTTCAGAGGGACACTCTGCACGCTACTTTCCTGAATCAAAGCCCTGAATATTAACCATAATGTACCAGTTTAAAACATTTTTCAGACATAATATACAAACGTCTGAAGTTGACTTTGGGGAAAATGTGTTTAGAAACATCAGGTTATTTTCATTTCAGGACTGGCCCTGGTTTGTGGATTGTCTACCTTGCATCCCAAATGGAACCCTGTTCCCTTTATAGTGCACTACTTTTGACCAGAGCCCACAAGGGTGCCAATTGGAACACATCCTAAATGTTCATAGTATGTTCTCTGACTAAACCAGGCCTTTAAGACTGGAGCAAGCTGTCCCTCTGACAGATCCTGGACTTTCAGCAGGCAGAAATGTGTTGGGATAAATTGTTTCAGTTTGAAATGGTATATTTGGGCTCCATTTGGGCTCAACAGACGGCCGGCCGGCTCAAAGGGGGAGCCAGTTTCCACCCACCGCCTGCCTCAGGACAGGATTTACAACAACTCTTGGCTGTGGAGGAAGACAACTGACAACTGACTGTACTTGTTCAATTTTCTCTTTGTCAGCCTTGATAGTTAAAAAGCTACATTGGTCAAGAGATGTAGCTATAACGTGATTTACATGTCTACGTTAATCACTGGATGTCTTATATTAAACTAAGTGCTGGTTTCAAATTAAGCCTAGTCCTGGACTAAACATACCTTTCAATTGGTTTAGGAAGGTTTAGGAAGGTTTAGAAAACTGGTCCTATATTTATAAATATACTAACCAGTCAGTCAGAGAATCAACCAAGTAACAATCGTGTGTTTATTCTTTACGGCAAACTCAACAATGCTCTCTTTGTAATCTTATTTGAATTTCTAAAAAGAGGATAATGTTTTCGTCACAAAGGTCTTTTGCCGGCAGCTACAACCTTATAGAACGTATTTCCTTTCCTCAGGATCCATAAAACTGAACCAGTAGAGAACCAGTCCAGAAGGAAGAAACGTATCGCATGGGGCGGTTGAGATGTGATATGATGGGCTGGTTGTGATGTGATATGATGGCTGGTTGTGATGTGATATGATGGCTGGTTGTGATGTGATATGATGGCTGGTTGTGATGTGATATGATGGCTGGTTGTGATGTGATATGATGGCTGGTTGTGATGTGATATGATGGGCGGTTTTGATGTGATATGATGGCTGGTTGTGATGTGATATGATGGCTGGTTGTGATGTGATATGATGGCTGGTTGTGAGTGGATATGATGCTGGTTGTGATGTATATGATGGCTGGTTGTGATGTGATATGATGGGTGGTTGTGATGTGATATGATGGGTGGTTGTGATGTGATATGATGGGTGGTTGTGATGTGATATGATGGGTGGTTGTGATGTTATAATGAATGGGTGAGGTTGAGATGTAGATTGATGGGTGGTTGGTGATGTGATATGATGGGTGGGTGTGAGAGTGTGGAATTGAGGGTGGTTGTGATGTGATATGATGGGTGGTTGAGATGTGATATGATGGGAGGTTGTGATTGATATGATGCTGGTTTGAGATTTGATATGAGGGGTGTTTTGTGAATGTGATATGAATGGCTGGTTTGATGTGATATGATGGCGGGTTGTGATTTGGACTATTTATAGGTGGTTGAGATGTTATATATGGGCGGTTGTGATGGATATGATGCTGGTTGATATGTGATATTATGGCTGTTGAGATTGATATAGGGAGTAGGTTGTGATTTGATATGATGCTGGTTGTGATGTATATAAATATAGGCTGGTTGTGATGTGATCTGATGGCTGGTTTGTGTTGTGATATGATGGCTGGTTGTGATGAATGCAATTCATGATGCTGGTGTGTGATGTGATATGATGGCTGGTTGTGAATGAACTAGCTATGATCGGCTGGTTTTGATGTGACTACTAGATTTTTGCTGGCTGTGATGTAATATGCCAATGGCTTGTTGTGATTTATAATTAAATCAGGCTTGTGTGATGTGGCTATGAATAGCTGGCTGTGGATGTGATCATTGGATGGGGCGTTTGTTATGTGATATATTGGCGGTTTTTTATGTGATATGATGGGGCTGTTGTGATGTGATATGATGGCGTGTGGTTGTTATGTGATATGATGGGTGGTTGTGATGTGATATGCATGCTGGTTGTGATGTTATATGATGGCTGGTTGTGTGATATGATGGCTGGTTGGGATGTTATATGATGGCTGGTTTTGTGATGTGATTGATGGGCTGGTTGTGATGTGATCTATGGCTGTTGTTTTGATGGTGATATGATGGGTGGTTGTGCATGTGATCTGATGGGTTGGTTGTTAACTGTGCTCCACTGGATTGGTGGGTTGCGCATGCCTTGCCCTAATGATGGCTGTTTTTTCTCATATCATGCTTCTCCATGGGTCAAACATGTGAAAAACACCAACGGCGAGCAAAACACCCAGTTCTTACGCTAGTCCTCTGGCCCTAGGGCTCAGCAACATACGCAACCCCCACAACCAAACACAATCGCTGCTGGTTTGGACAGCCCCACCTTTAGCGTGCCCCCCAACTGGCTTTCCCACCCCCCCCACCTTGTTCTTGGCTTGTGGTGGAACGAGCGCCCGTGGGGGGGGGGGGTGGTTGTGCTGTGCTCTGCCTGGGCCGTTGATGCTCTGCTCTCTGGCCTGGGTTGCGCTGTGCTCCTGGCTGTTGGGTGGTATTTGCGGTGTGCCACTGCTGTTCACTGTTTCTTGTAGTTTTTGTTGTGGTGCTGCATGGCTGGATTGTGCTGTTCGCTCTACTGGGTGGCTTTGCGCTGTGCGTCCTGCTGGGCCGGGGTGCTTGTGCTGTGCTCTTTCCTGGTGGTTGTGCGTGCTATGCGGGGGGTGGTTGCGCTGTTGCTCTGCTGGGTGGTGCTTGTGTCTGTGGCTCCCTCCTGCTATGGGTTGGTTGTGCTCGTTCTCTGCCATTGGTTGTTGTGCATTTGTCTCCTGCTGGGGCGTTTGTGCTCTGCTCTTGCTGTCTTTTTTGTCGCTGTGCCTCTGGCGGGGCTGTTGCTGGGTCGGAGGTCAACCAACGTTGGTGTGCTGTGCATACTGCCCTGGCTGGTTGTGCTGTTACTCTAGCCGGCTTGCTGGTTGTGCTGTTCCTCTGCTGGGTGTTTCCCTGTGGCTCTGCTGGGGTGGTTGTGCTTTAGGCTCTGCTGGCTGGTTTTTGCTGTCGCTCCTGCCTGCCTGGTTTTGCTTGCTATGCCTTGGTGGTTGTGCTGCGTGCGCTGATGGACGGGTTGTGCCTGTGGCTCTGCATGTCTGGTTGTTCTGTCTACTGCTGGACCTGCGCTGGTTAAGTCGCATGTGCATGAATGGCCGTTGTCTGGGGTGTGCTGTGATCTGTGGCTGTCTGTGATGTGATATGATGGGCTTGCTTTTGTGTGGTGATCTGATGTCTGTTCTTGGTTTATGAGTTTTATAGCATTATTTGAGCCTGTGGGTGTGTTATGTTACTATTAATGGGTGCGTGGCTTATCTGTGAATGGGTGCCTTGTGGCTGCGTTGTTTACTTTCCTCTTGCTGGCTTGTTGTAGCTGATGCACTCCCTGGCTGGTGCGTGCTGCGTCTGTTGGTGTGCTTGTGCTCCTGTGGTTTTGGTTGTGCTGTGCTCTAGCTGGGCCTGGTTGTGCTTGCTCTGCTGCGCTGCTGGTTTGCGCTGTGGACTTCTGGCCCTGGTATGCTGCTCCTGCTGTTGTCTCTCTGGACACACAGACCTCTTATTGTGATTTGATATCTATGTCGGGGATGGTTTGCTGTGCTCTTCCTGCCTTGGCTTTTGCTGCCTCTGATCTGCTGAGCCTGGGTGTGTGATGATGCATTGCTGGCCCATGTGTTGTGCTGCATGTGACTACCTGATCTGGGTGTGTAGGCGGTGCTGGTGCCTCTGCTGGCTGGCTGTGCGTGCTCCTGCTGGCTGGTTGTTGATGTGCTACTGCTGGCTCGGCTTCGCTTGTTGTGCTTGCGCTGCCTTGGCTGTGTGTGCTGTGCTATGCTGGCTGGGTTTGTGATGATGATATGAAATGGCTGGTTGTGGATGTGCTGGGGCGCTGGTTGCTGCCTGGGGCGTCATCTGCTCGGCTTGTTTGCTGGTGCTCATGCTTTGCTGGTTTGCTGTGCTTGCTGTGTGCTTTTGCTATGCTGGCTGTTGTGATGTGATATGCATGGCTGGTTGTGATGTGATATGAATGGCTGCTTTGGCTGCTGTTTCTTTTATGGATGTGTTACTACACTTAATTTCTGCACATAGAAAAATGTCTTAGGTTTTTTCCTGCATTTTTTCTAACAGAAGGGCGCCCTCAGTTAGAGGATCCTATAGACAGAGCAGTAGTACTGACGAATATACTGCCCAGACTTGAGGCCGAAAGTAATACCTACCTGAGATTTAACCCCTTGGACTGTCTTGACATTTACCTGACATGTGAATTCAATACTTCTCTCTCCATTCCCTTCCCATTCTTAGGAACATACATAAACTACTGGCATGCCAGTTACCACCCATAGTAAATTAATATATGCCACTTAGCAGATGCTTTTATCCAAAGTGACTTCCAGTACAGCGAGTACATACGTTTAACGTGTGTACATGATCTCTGTGTGAATTGAACCCACAACTTTGCGTACCTAACATCTCTTATCGACTGCTACACATAGTTCTTCTAGAATTCTGATACTCAAGGCTTTAGGACTATTAACAGTACATCAGTAATACACAGGGCAACCATCACAGTGACGCTCCTCTCTCACCTCTCCTCGATGCGGACCCAGAGGTCATTAAACTGTCTGTTTCTCTGGTGTTTCTTCTTCGGTTGTTGCGCGTTTCGTCTTTCTTCTTCAGCTTTCGGGGTCCATCGTTTCCATCAGCTCCAGGCTTTGGGAGTGATGTGGCGCAGCATGTGGGCAGGGGGCTTGTCCTCCAGAGGTCGCTGTTGCTCTCCTCATCATGGAGCTCATGGAGGAAAGGCTCCAGGTAAGAGGACTCAACCAGGTCCTGACCCAGAGATTGACCTGTCTGGTCTGTAGAGGATTTTGATCGACTGTGGTGGTGGAGAAGATGGAGAGAATAATGTTAGAGATAGGAAACAGTTGAAAAACCAAATGCCTTGGATTTAACATCTGAACAGTTGACACCAGCTTCCAATGCCTGGAAAATACTAATTTATGACCAAACAGGTGATCGTAGTCAGGGGGGGCCCCCGGATTATAGCAAAATGTGTAGAATTGAAGGAAATTTGCTTTAACGTACATTTTCCTCCTCCTAACCATTTTCCCTCTCAACCTCATTGGAAAATTTAACAAAAGCATGTGAATTGAGTATCTGTAAAACCCCGGCGAAAAAAGTGTTGGATTTCAGGAAATTAGCTTTAAAACTGCAACACTTTCTCTCATATGCAGTAGTCTGGCCCTGATCCTAACTCCTCTGTGCAACTGGTGAAAACACGTATGGAGGAAGTATTTTTTTTTTTTAAAAACATTTTTAGTCATTTAGCAGACGCTCTTATCCAGAGCGACTTACAGGAGCAATTAGGGTTAAGTGCCTTGCTCAAGGGCACATGACAGAATTTTTCACCTAGTCGCCTCGGGGATTAGAACCAGCGACCTTTCGGTTACTGGCACAACGCTCTTAACCACTAAGCTACCTGCCGCCCTGTAGCCATACAGGAGCGTCAGAGGAATAACGTTTCAGACCCATCTGCTTCTGATTAATCATTGGCCGTCATTCAAACATGGCTACACAGATGTGGCTTCAAATTATGACAGAAATCTGTTACAGCTGGAAATAAACTGGTCAAAACCCTATCCAGCACTATCCACTCCGATGTTGCATATTTACAATGGGATGTTACGATCTCTCCAGACTTCCAGTGTCTCCTCCAATCTCCAGTCCCATTCATTTCAGAAAAATACAATGTGTGTGTGTGTGTGTGTGAAAAAGGGATATAGAGAGAGAGAGAGAGAGAGAGAGAGAGAGAGAGAGAGAGAGAGAGAGAGAGAGACAGAGAGAGAGAGAGAGAGAGAGAGAGAGATACGAGAGAGAGAGAGAGACAAGAGACATAGAGAGAGAGAGTAACAGATAGAGAGAGATGAGAGAGAGAGAGAGATGAGAGAGGAGATAGAGAGAGAGAGAGAGAGAGAGAGAGAGAGATAGAGAGAAGAGAGTAACCGAGATATAGAGAGAGAGAGAGACGAGAGATGGATTATGAGGAGAACAAATAGAGAGAGAGAGATGGTAGATAGAGACCGAGAGAGAGATTAGAGATGAGAGAGGAGAATCGAGAGAAGAGAAGTGAGAGAGAGGAGAGAGAGAGAGGAGAGAGAGATAGAAAGAGATCTGAGACATATATAGAGATAGAAGTATAGATATGAGACAGATATCATATATATATCGATATATATCATATCGATTATACTCTATATATATATCCATATACTCTAATATATAGATCTAGATAGAATAAGATACAAGATATATATAAAAGGATATATACTCTATCTCTATGATATATATAGATATTGCCTCTACTCGCTTAATCTCTCTACTCTCCTCTCCATCTTATCCTAGCTCAGACTCTTATCTCTCTCTTCCTACTACACCTCTCTATCTCCTCTCTCTACTCTATATTATATATCTCTGTATATATATATCTATTTCTATATATAAATCCATATATCTCTCTTTATATCTATTACATCTCTTCTCTCTCCATCTCTCTCTCCTCTCTCTACCTCTCTTCCACCTTCTTCTCTACGCTCCTTCTTCATCTCTATCTCCTCTCTCCTCTCTCCCGTGCTCTCCTCTCTCTCTACTTCCCTATCTTCCTCTTCCCCTCTGCTGGCTCTCTCCTCTCTCATCACTCTCTCTCTCTCTTCTCTCCGCTCGCTGCGCTATCTCGTCTTCTCATCTTCCCACTCTCTCTATTTTCCACGCCCCCTCCCCGCTCTTCTGCTTCTGTCTTCCCTCCCTTCTCGATCTAACATTTTAACTAAGGGGATTATTTTTCTAGGGTGAAACCTATCTTCACCATCTCCTCTCCATGTGTGTCTGGGATCTGGGATCTGTGTGTGCCTGTCGTGGGGAGTAGCCAGGGTTAGAGATAGAATCCATACAGCTGTGTGGTGGTGGGGGTGGGGTTAGAGATGGAGACAGGATGGAGATATGTATATCCCTATACGGCTGACGTGACATAGCGAGGAGAGATGAGGCCAGAGATACAACTGATCACCAGAAAGAGATCGCCACCCAGGGAGACTGGCCAAGCAAACTGGGGGAGATACGCCTACACTATGCTTTGCTTTCACTTTCTAACATAGCATACAGTGAGGGAAAAAAGTATTTCATCCCCTGCTGATTTTGTAAGTTTGCCCACTGACAAAGAAATGATCAGTCTATAATTTAATGGTAGGTTTATTTGAACAGTGAGAGACAGAATAACAAAAAAAAAATCCAGAAAAACGCATGTCAAAAATGTTATCAATTGATTTGCATTTTAATGAGGGAAATAGGTATTTGACCCCTCTGCAAAACATGACTTAGTACTTGGTGGAAAACCCTTGTTGGCAATCGCAGAGGTCAGATTGTCAGGTGTGCTGTATGTGGAAGGTGCGGGAATCAGGCGCAGGACACAGAAGCTTTGTACAACAGTCTTTAGTGAATCAATACGAGCGAAAGTGCCCGGAGACGAGCGATACGCACACAGGCGTAAACAAACAGGAAAAATACTAACGCGCACAACAAGTGCGAAAACCTCTCCTAAAACACAAGGAGGGAAAACCAATACAGACACGAAGACAGGAAGCTCAATAACACAGAACACATGACTAACAAAACGAGAACTTATAGGACACATAATCAACGCTAACTAACCACAGGTGTACAACAATCAGACAAAAGCAAACGAACATAGAAACATACAACGGTGGTAGCTAGTACTCCGGGGACGACGACCGCCGAAACCTGCCCGAGCAAGGAGGAGGAGCAGCCTCGGCAGATTCCGTGACACAGATGTTTCTTGTAGTTGGCCACCAGGTTTGCACACATCTCAGGAGGGATTTTGTCCCACTCCTCTTTGCAGATCTTGTCCAAGTCATTAAGGTTTCGAGGCTGACGTTTGGCAACTCGAACCATCAGCTCCCTCCACAGATTTCCTATGGGATTAAGGTCTGGAGACTGGCTAGGCCACTCCAGGACCTTAATGTGCTTCTTTTTGAGCCACTCCTTTGTTGCCTTGGCCGTGTGTTTTGGGTCATTGTCATGCTGGAATACCCATCTACGACCCATTTTCAATGCCCTGGCTGAGGGAAGGAGGTTCTCACCCAAGATTTGATAGTACATGACCCCGTCCATCGTCCCTTTGATGCGGTGAAGATGTCCTGTCCCCTTAGCAGAAAAACACCCCCAAAGCATAATGTTTCCACCTCCATGTTTGACAGTGGGGATGGTGTTCTTGGGGTCATAGGCAGCATTCCTCCTCCTCCAAACACGGCGAGTTGAGTTGATGCCAAAGAGCTCTATTTTGGTCTCATCTGACCACAACACTTTCACCCAGTTCTCCTCTGAATCATTCAGATGTTCATTGGCAAACTTCAGACGGGCATGTATATGTGCTTTCTTGAGCAGGGGGACCTTGCGGACGCTGCAGGATTTCAGTCCTTCACGACGTAGTGTGTTACCAATTGTTTTCTTGGTGACTATGCTCCCAGCTGCCTTGAGATCATTGACAAGATCCTCCCGTGTAGTTCTGGGCTGATTCCTCACCGTTCTCATGATCATTGCAACTCCACGAGGTGAGATCTTGCATGGAGCCCCAGGCCGAGGGAGATTTACAGTTATTTTGTGTTTCTTCCATTTGCGAATAATCGCACCAACTGTTGTCACCTTCTCACCAAGCTGCTTGGCGATGGTCTTGTAGCCCATTCCAGCCTTGTGTAGGTCTACAATATTGTCCCTGACATCCTTGGAGAGCTCTTTGGTCTTGGCCATGGTGGAGAGTTTGGAGTCTGATTGATTGATTGCTTCTGTGGACAGGTGTCTTTTATACAGGTAACAAGGTGAGATTAGGAGCACTCCCTTTAAGAGTGTGCTCCTTATCTCAGCTCGTTACCTGTATAAAAGACACTTGGGAGCCAGAAATCTTTCTGATTGAGAGGGGGTCAAATACTTATTTCCCTCATTAAAATGCAAATCAATTGTTATTCTGTCTCTCACTGTTCAAATAAACCTATCATTAAAATTATAGACTGATCATGTCTTTGTCAGTGGGCAAACGTACAAAATCAGAAGGGGATCAAATACTTTTTTCCCTCACTGTATATGTTTTATGAAAATGTCAAAAGACAAGGGACTCTATTCAATCTATACTGTGGAAACTCAGCATTAAAGCGTGATTGAAATGTAAAGGCAATGTTCCTGTGTTAGCAGAGACTGCATTCTGGTACATTCTGCATATGGAAATTACCTTTACATTTCTATCACGTAATTTGTAACACTTCAGCGATCTGTAACGCTTCAGCGATCTGTAACGCTTCAGTTCAGTGATCTGTAACACTTCAGCGATCTGTAACACTTCAGCGATCTGTAACACTTCAGCGATCTGTAACATTTCAGCGATCTGTAACACTTCAGCGATCTGTAACACTTCAGCGATCTGTAACACTTCAGCGATCTGTAACACTTCAGCGATCTGTAACATTTCAGCGATCTGTAACACTTCAGCGATCTGTAACATTTCAGCGATATGTAACACTTCAGCGATATGTAACACTTCAGTTCAGTGATCTGTAACACTTCAGCGATCTGTAACGCTTCAGTTCAGTGATCTGTAACACTTCAGCGATCTGTAACACTTCAGCGATCTGTAACATTTCAGCGATCTGTAACACTTCAGCGATCTGTAACACTTCAGTGATCTGTAACACTCAGCGATCTGTAACACTTCAGCGATCTGTAACACTTCAGCGATCTGTAACACTTCAGCGATCTGTAACGCTTCAGTTCAGTGATCTGTAACACTTCAGCGATCTGTAATGCTTCAGCGATCTGTAACGCTTCAGTTCAGTGATCTGTAACACTTCAGCGATCTGTAACACTTCAGCGATCTGTAACATTTCAGCGATCTGTAACATTTCAGCGATCTGTAACACTTCAGTGATCTGTAACATTTCAGCGATCAGATTGAATAGAGCTCAATTATTATTGGTTGTGTGTCTTTGATGTTGTTAAATGTTAAATGTTATATCGAATATTGTATGTTTAAAATGAATGAGAAAATGTACATTAATCTGTTCATTGTATGATTACTGTATAGTAAAATAATCAAATCTTAATGTGGCCAGATTTGCCAGACCAATTTGGCAAGTCCTGTTTATTGTGCAAGTCCATCATCCAAATCATTCAACACAATTTATACTGAACAAAAATATAAACGCAACATGCAACAATTTCAAACATTTTACTGAGCTACCGTTCATATGAGGAAATCAGTCAAATGAAAGAAAATAATTATGCCCTAATCTATGGATTTCACATGACTGGGAATACAGATATGCATCTGTTGGTCACAGACACCTAAAAAATGGGCCTCACAATGGGCCTTAGGATCTCGTCACGGTATTTTTGTGCATTCAAATTGCCATTGATAAAATGCAATTGTGTTCGTTGTCCGTAGCTTATGCCTGCCCATACCATAACCCCACCGCCACCAAGGGGCACTCTGTTCACAACGTTGACATCAGCAAACCACTCACCCACATGACGCCATACACGCTGTCTGCGGTTGTGAGTCCTGTTGGAAATACTGCCAAATGTTCTAAAATGGTGTTATGGTAGAGAAATTAACATTACATTCTCTGGCAACAGCTCTGGTGGACATTCCTGCAGTCAGCATGCCAATTGCACGCTCTCTCCAAACTTGAGACATCTCTGGCATTGTGTTGTGTGACAAAACTGCACATTTTAGAGTGGGCTTTTATTGTCCCCAGCACAAGGTGCACCGGGATTTCTGGGATTTTTTATTTCAGCTCATGAAACATGGGACTGTCACGACTTCCTCCGAGGCTGCCTCCCCCCTCCTTGTTCGGGCAGGTTTCGGCGTTCGTCGTCACCGGCCTTCTAGCCACCGCTCCATATCTCATCATTCCATTTGTCTTGTCTTGTCAATTACACACACCTGGTTCATATCCCCTCATTAGTACATGTATAAGTGTTCCCTCTTCCCCCCCTTGTCCTTGTGGGTGATTGTTATTTGTGAGTTGAGTGTAGATCGGTTGAGCTACCCGTACCTTGTATTTCCGGGGATATTGTTCCCCGTGTGCCTGTATTTTGTTGACGCCATCCAGCGTAACTGTGTCCTACGGAATAAACTCTGTATTCGGAGATTTACCCTCCTGCGCCTGACTCCTTCAAATCACACTCTCACAGGGACCAACACTTTAACTGTTGTTTATGTTCAGTATAGTTCCAATCTTTCATTGTTGGATTGATTAACTAACATTGAACAAGCTTATTGTTCCATCATGTGTTCATGCTCATGTACCACCAGTCATGATTTACCACCAGTCATGATGTACCACAAGCATCATGATTAATGGTGATTTGAAGACAAATGGGAACTGAAAAAAATAGGTCAAATCATGATGTCATTGATGTCCAGGTCGGAAAGTTGGAGCCCTAGAAAGATGCCAGCGTTTTTGACTTGGAATTCCGAGTTGGATGGCCATTCAAAAACTATTTTCCCAGTCGGACCTTGTTTTTTTCCTAAGTTCCCAGTTGTATTGAACGCACTGAAGTCGGAGGTCTGAGATTGCCCAGTTCCGAGTTCCTAGTTGTTTTGAATGTGGCATTGCCACTAGTGTGCCTGTCACAGGGGACCTTGAACACTCAGAACCTTTTTTCAATTACAACAGAGTAGGAGCAGCGCAAATCAACATTCAAACTCCATGTTTGGAGTGGAGGAGCTGTGTAGTCTAACCTAATGCTCTGAACACACAGTCCATTCAGCTTGTGAATGTTTGAATTTACAAGAACCCTTGGGATGTTCTGTAGTTGATTATGTGGATAGGGGGATAGGGGCCTGTTCAGGCTATGGAGCTATAGAGCTTTTTGGTCATTTTGCCCACAACGAGGCATTCGTATTCAGTGAAACAAAATAACTACAAATTGTCAAATATTTCACAATGACCAATGAGGGGTTGCAGGTAGCCTAGCGGAGTGAAGGACCAGTAACCGAAAGGTCATTGGTTTGAATCTCCGAGAGGACTAGGTGAAAAATATGTCGATGTGCCCTTGAGCAAGGCACTTAACCCTAATTGCTCCTGCAAGTCGCTCTGGGTGAGAGCGTCTGCTAAATGTAAAAATGAGGTCACATTGAATGTTTTGCCCTTTGTTATAATGTGTTTAATTGGTACAATATAATTGCAGTGTGTATAATATGCTGTAATTATTTAGTCTGTGTATTAATGTGTTCTGTATAATTATAATGTGTATAATGTGTATACTAACATGTATAATGTGTATATTAATGAATATAACGTGCAGTGATTATGCACGTGTATAAGGGTGTATATAAGGTGTATAAGGGTGTATAAGGGTGTATAAGGTGTATAAGGTGTATAAGGGTGTATAAGGTGTATAAGGGTGTATAAGGGTGCATAAGGGTATATACGGGTGTATAAGGTGTATAAGGGTGTATAAGGTGTATAAGGGTGTATAAGGGTGTATAAGGGTATATCAGGGTGTATAAGGGTATATACAGTGTATAAGGGTATATAAGGTGTATAAGGGTGCATAAGGTGTATAAGGTGTATAAGGTGTATAAGGTGTATAAGGGTGTATAAGGGTATATAAGGTGTATAAGGTGTATAAGGGTGTATAAGGGTGTATAAGGGTATATCAGGGTGTATAAGGGTATTTAAGGTGTATAAGGGTGTATAAGGGTGCATAAGGTGTATAAGGTGTAATAAGGTGTATAAGGGTGTTAAGGGGCATAAGGGTATAAAGGTGTTTAAGGTTTAATAAGGTGTATAAGGTGTTTTAAGGGTATTAGGGTGTATAAGGGTATTAAGGTGTTAAGGTGTAAAGTGTATAAGGTGTAAAGGTGTTGGTGATCTGGGTGTATGGGGGCTTGTGTAAGGTGTCTTGGGATTGGGTCCCGGGTTTAGGGATTCGGTGTGCGGTGATTGGGGGTTTGGTGTCCCGGTGGGTGTTTTTTCGGTGTCTACGGTGTATAAGGTGTATAGGGTTGATAGGGTGCATAAGGGTATATAGGTTTTATCAGGTTGTATAGGTGTATAAGGTGTTAAAGGGATATAAAGGGGGGGATAAGGGTATATAAGGTGTTAAGGTGTATAAGTGTTGGGTGTATAAGGGTGTATGGTTCTCGGGTGTATAAGTGTATATTTTGTGTATAAGGTGTATAAAGGTGTAAAAAGGGTATATAAGGTGTACTAAGGTTGTAAATGGTATATAAGGGTGTATAAGGTGGGATAAGGGTGTAAAGGGGTTTTAAGGGTATAATAAGGTGTATAGGGGGTAAAAAAATGATGGCATAGTAATCCTTGGTATAAAGCTCTGCTAAGGTATTTTTATTGTTTTTTATATTAAGGTGTATAGGGTTATAAGGTGTATAAGTGTGTATAAGGGTGTAAAGGGTGTATCAGGTGTATAGGGTGTATATGTTTTATTTGTTGGTTATACGGTGGGGCTCCTGTTTCTGGGTGTTAGGTTTGCGGGTTATCAAGGTTCTCCGGGTGTTGATGTCTCGGGTTTCATTTGATCGGGGTTAATGTACTACTGTGTTTAAGGTTTGTAATAAGGTTGTTTTGTAAAGGTTATACCTTTTGCATCTTCTCTCTGTGTCCCCTATCCTCCCGGCCGGCTCGGTCCTCCCCTCCAGCTCCGTGGCTTGATGACTCATTGCGAGCTCACAGAACAGAGCTCCCGGGCAGCGGAGCGGAAATGGAAGAAAACTAAACTCCCTGCCGACCTGGGCATCTTTTCACTCCCTCCTCTCTACATTTTCTTCATCTGTTTCTGCTGCTAAGGCCACCTTCTACCACTCTAAATTCCAAGCATCTGCCTCTAACCCTAGGAGCTCTTTGCCACATTTTCCTCCCTCCTGAATCCTCCCCCCCCCCCCCCCCCTCTCTCTCTGTGGATGACTTCGTCAACCACTTTGGAAAAGAAGGTGACGACATCCGATCCTCGTTTGTTAAGTCTAATGACACTGCTGGTCCTACTCACACTACCCACCCGATGCTTTGACTTCTTCTCCCCTCTCTCTCCAGATAAAATCCCTGCGACTTGTGACTGCAGGCCGCCCAACAACCTGCCCGCTTGACCCCATCCCCTCCTCTCTTCTCCAGACCATCTCCGGTGACCTTCTCCCCTACCTCACCTCGCTGATCAACTCATCCTTGACCGCTGGCCATGTCCATTCCGTCTTCAAGGGAGCGAGAGTTGCTCCCCTTCTCAAAAAAACCAACACTCGATCCCACTGATGTCAACAACTACAGACCAGTATCCCTTCTTTCTTTTCTTTCCAAAACTATTGAGCGTGCCGTCTTTAAGCCAACTCTCTTGCTATCTCTCTCAGAATGACCTTCTTGATCCAAAACCAGTCAGGTTTCAGGACTGGTCATTCAACTGAGACTGCTCTTCTCTGTGTCACGGAGGCTCTCCGCACTGCTAAAGCTAACTCTCTCTCCTCTGCTCTTGTCCTTCTAGACCTGTCTGCTGCCTTTGATACTGTGAACCATCAGATCCTCCTCTCCACCCTCTCCGAGCTGGGCATCTCCGGCGCGGCTCACTCCTGGATTGCGTCCTACCTGACCGGTCGCTCCTACCAAGTGGCGTGGCGAGAAGCTGTCTCCGCACCACGTGCTCTCACCACTGGTGTCCCCCAGGGCTCATTTCTAGGCCCTCTCCTTTTCTCCCTATACACCAAGTCACTTGGCTCTGTCATATCCTCACATGGCCTCTCCTATCATTGCTACGCTGACGATACACAACTAATCTTCTCCTTTCCCCCTTCTGATAACCAGGTGGCGAATCGCATCTCTGCATGTCTGGCAGACATATCAGTATGGATGACGGATCACCACCTCAAGCTGAACCCTGGCAAGACGGAGCTGCTCTTCCTCCCGGGGAAGGACTGCCCGTTCCATGATCTCGCCATCACGGTTGACAACTCCGTTGTGTCCTCCTCCCAGAGTGCGAAGAGCCTTGGCGTGACCCTGGACAACACCCTGTCGTTCTCCGCTAACATCAAGGCGGTGACCCGCTCCTGCAGGTTCATGCTCTACAACATTCGGAGAGTACGACCCTGCCTTACACAGGAAGCGGCACAGGTCCTAATCCAGGCACTTGTCATCTCCCGTCTGGATTACTGCAACTCGCTGTTGGCTGGGCTCCCTGCCTGTGCCATTAAAACCCCTACAACTCATCCAGAATGCCGCAGCCCGTCTGGTGTTCAACCTTCCCAAGTTCTCTCAACGTCACCCCCCCTCCTCCGCACACTCCCACTGGCTTCCAGTTGAAGCTCGCATCCGTTACAAGACCATGGTGCTTGCCTATGGAGCAGTGAGGGGAACGGCACCTCTGTACCTTCGGGCTCTGATCAGTCCCTACACCCAAACGAGGGGCATTGCGTTCATCCACCTCTGGCCTGCTGGCTCCCCTTCCTCTGCGGAAGCATAGTTCCCGCTCAGCCCAGTCAAAACTGTTCGCTGCTCTGGCACCCCAATGGTGGAACAAGCTCCCTCACGACGCCAGGACAGCGGAGTCACTCACCACCTTCCGGAGACATTTGAAACCCCACCTCTTTAAGGAATACCTGGGATAGGATAAAGTAATCCTTCTACCCCCCCCCCCCCCCCCCCCCCAAAAAGAAATTTGTAAAGTGGTTATCCCACTGGCTATAGGGTGAATGCACCAATTTGTGAGTCGCTCTGGATAAGAGCGTCTGCTAAATGACGTAAATGTGCCCTTGAGCAAGGCACTTAACCCTAATTGCTCCTGTAAGTCGCTCTGGATAAGAGCGTCTGCTAAATGACTAAAATGTAAATGTAAATGTAAAATGTGTATATAAGGTGTAATAATGTTGTATAATGGTGTATAAGGTAATAAGGTGGCTCCGTTGTCTCCCTGTCTCCCCGTGTGTCTCCGTGTTCTCCGGGTCGTCTCCTGTGGTCTCCCGGTGTCTCGGGTGTCTCCGGGTGTTCCGGGTGGTCTCCGGGCTGTCTCCGGGGTCATCACGGTGTCTCGGGTCGCTCTCAGGTGTATAAGGGTGTATAAGGGGAATATAGGGTTACTCCGGTGTAATCCGGTTTTCTATGGTGTTATATGGGTAATATCAGGGTGTATCACTGTGTATCAAGGTGTATGGGTATATAAGTGTGTAAATAAGGGTGTTAAGGTGTAATAGGGTGTAAATAAGGTTGTATCGGTGTATAAGGGTATAAGGTGTATAAGTTGTATAAGTGTCATCTAAGGTTTATAAGGGTTGTCTAAGGTGTATAATGTGTATAGGGTGTATAAGTTGTAAAGGTGTATCAGGGTATATAAGGTTATAAGGTGTATAAGTGTATAATGTGTATAAGGGTGTATCAGGTGTTATAAGGTGGTAATAAAGGTGTATGAAGTGTATAATGAATACTAATAGTAATATATGTCATTTAGCAGACGTTTTAGCCGCAAAGCGACTTACCGTCATGCGTGCATACATTTTTGGTATGCACCTGTGTATAAGGTGTTATAGTGTATAAGGGTTAAGGTGTATAAATGGTGTAATAAGGTGTTAAAGGGTAATAAGGGTTATAAGGTGTATAAGGGTGTTAATGGTATATAAGGGTGTATAAAAGGGTGTATTCGGTGTCTCCTTTGGCTCCGGGTCCTTCCGTGTCTCCGGTGCTCGGGTGTCGCCGGTTTCTCCGCCTCCTCCGGTGTCTCCGGATTTTATAGGGTGTCTCCGGTGTATACGGGTGTCTAAAAGGGTCCCTACCGGGGCCTTACTTGTATCCCCCACGGTGTCTAAGTGTTCCGGGTGTAACTCCGGTGTCTCCGGTTTCTCCGGGTGTCTCCCGGTGGTATCCGTGTCTCCGGTGTCTCCGGGTGTCTCCGGTTTCTTCGGGTGTCTCCGGTGTCTCCTGGTCTCTCCAGGGTGTCCTCACTGTGTCTCCGGGTGTCTCCGGGTGTCTCCGGGTGTCTCCGTGTGTCTCCGGGTGTCTCGGGTCTCTACGGTGTCCCTCCGGTGTCTACGGTGTATCAGGGTGTCTCCGGGTTCTCCGGTGTCTCCGGTTTCCTCCGGGTCTCGGTCTCTCCGGTGTCTCCGGGTGTCTCCGTGTCTCCGTGTGTCTCCGGTGTCTCCGGTGTCTACCGGGGTCTCCCCGGTGTCTCCGGGTGTACTCGGATGTCTCCGGTGTAGTCCGGATGGTTTCCGGTGTCTCCCGGGTGTCTCCTGTGTCCCGTATGTCTCCGTGTGTCATCCGGTTGTCTCACGGGGTGTCCCTCACCCGTTTCTCCGGTGTATCCTGGGTGTCCCGGTGTATCCCCGGGTCTCTTCCGGTGTCTCCGGGTGTCCTCCTCCGGTTGCCTCCGTGTCTCCGGTCCTCTCCGGTTGTTACCGGACGGGTGTCTCCCGGGTGCCTCCGGCGTACTCCGGGTCTCTCCCGGTTCTCCGGGTGTCTCGGGCCTTTCTCGGGTGTCTCCCGGGTGTCATCCAGTTCTCAGGTGTCTCCGGGAGTCACCAAACGTGTATAAGGGTAATCATGGTGTATACTAGTGCATTAGTTGTATACGGGGTTATATAAGTGTATCATGTGGTAATAAGGGTTCCTAACGGGGTGTCATCCGGGTCCATCCGGTGTATCCCTGGTGTCTCCGGGATTCTACAGGGTGTATCGGGTTCTCCGTGTCATCCGGTGTATCCCGGGTGGGTTCCCGTGTCTCCGTGTGTCTCCTGGTGTTCTCCCGTGTCTCCGGTGTCTCGGGTGTCTCCGGTCTCGGTGTTCCATCCAGGGTCTATCCGGTGTCTCCGGGTGTCTCCGGGTCCTCAGGTGTCTCCCGGTGTCTCGGTGTGTCTCCCTGTGTCTCCGGGTGATTCGGTGTCTCCCCGGTGTCTCAGGGTGTCTCCTGGTGTCCTCCGGTGTCTCCAGGTGTCTCCGGGTGTATCCGGTGTCTGCGGGTGCGTCTCAGGGTGCCTCAGTGTCTCCGGGTGTCCTCCCGTGTATCTGGTGTCTCCGGTGTACTCCGGTGTCATAATGGTGTCTACCAGTTGTCTCCGGGTGTCTCCGGTGTATCCCCCGTTCTACGGTTGTATCCGTGTGTCTCCCAAGGTGTATCCTGTTCATGGTGTCTCCCGGATTTCTCCTGGTGTCTCATTTTGTCTCCTAGGTGTATATGGTGTATAAAGGGGTGCATATAAGGTGTCATAACAAGGTTACCCAACCCCCCGATTAGTGGATTACAAGCCGCTATTGGACAGAAATATTAAATTGCTTTACTGCCTACATAACCTAATGTTCCCCATGTCTACAGAAGTCTATTTTAGAGGATATTAATACGGGTTAATATCAATGTAATAACGAGCTGTAGAAATATTAATAGCAGCGATTGGGTCTTCAGAAGAGTTAAATAAAAGGGGTAGTTACGGCAGCATTTTCAGATGATTTGCAGACAACATTATTCAAAACAGTCCAAGCAGAACGGAGCAGACATCTGGTTCTGGTCTACGGGTGAAATTACACCAACTAGGAGAAGTGTGCTTACTTGGAAAATTATTTCCAATTGAAATCCAGTCAGTGAAACAGAGAGACAAAAATAAAGAAATCCCACACAGGCTTCTGGGCGCTGTCTGCACTATGAATCACAAAGGCCTCTGGGTGCTGGCTGCACTATGAATCACAAAGGCCTCTGGACGCAGGCTGCACAGAGAGTAAACAGTGGCAGAATACTTGACCACTGTGACTGACCCAAAATTAAGGACATCTTTGACTATGTACAGACAAAGTGAGCATAGCCGACGGCAGACCTGTCTCTCAAGAGAAGACAGGCTATGTGCACACTGCCCACAAAATGAGGTGGAAACTGAGCTGCACTTCCTAACTTCCTGCCAAATGTATGACCATATTAGAGACACATATTTCCCTCAGATTACCACAGACCCACAAAGAATTCCAAAACAATCCAATTTTGATAAACTCCCATATCTATTGGGTAAATACCACAGTGTGCCATCACAGCAGCAAGATTTGGGACCTGTTGCCACAAGAAAACGGCAACCAGTGAAGAACAAACCCATTGTAAATACAACCCATATTTATGTTGATTTATTTTCCCTTTGTACTTTGGACTATTTGCACATTGTTACAACACTGTATATAGACATAATATGACATTTGAAATGTCTTTATTCTTTTGTAACTTCTGAGTGTAATGTTTACTGTTCATTTTTATTGTTTATTTCACATTTGTTTACTATCTACTTCACTTGCTTTGGCAATGTTAACACAACGTTTCCCATGCCAATAAAGCCCCTTGAGTTGAATAGAGAGAGAGAGAGAGAGAGAGAGAGAGAGAGAGAGAGAGAGAGAGAGAGGAGATATGAGAGAGAGAGAGATAGAGAGAGAGAGAGAGATAGGTAAGCTCAGAGTAGTAGCGATAGAGAGAGGCTACGAGAGAGTAGGAGATCTAGTCGCGCTAGCGTTCAGAGTCAGAGAGAGACACTTCGTCTCATCCTCTCGTCGTTCTGCGCTCCGCTCGCTCTCTTCTCTTCTCTGCTCTTGTGCACCCTCTCGCCTCTCTCTCTCACCCTCTCGCTGCTCCTCCTCTCTCGCTCCCTCTTCTCTCTCTGCTCCTCTCTCTCAGTCTCCTCTTTTGCTTTCCCAGTCTCTTCTCTCTCTCGCTTGTCTGTTCGCTCTGCTTTCTGTTTGTTCTTGTCATGGCCACCGCGATGCTCATCTCTCTTCCTGTTACTGGCTCTCCTCGGAGTGTGCTCCACTTCTATCCCTGCTTTTCTCCCTCCCACATCAAATCGGACTCAACCCTGTTGTCTGGGTTTTTGCCTAGGAAGTGACCTGCAATATAAACACAGTTCTCTTTTCAGTCTCTGTTTCAGTCTCCCTGCCCTGCGAGACACAGGCAGAAGCCTAACCATGTCACTCAGTGTGCGTCACAAATGATATCCTAGTTCCTTTATAGTACACTACCCCTATGGGCTCCATACAGCGAATAGAATACAATTTGGGATGCATCCATTTCAGGAGTGAGAGAACAAGAGCAGGAGAGAGGAGAGTTGACCAGTGAAGAGAGAGGAGAGTTGAGCAGTGAAGAGAGAGGGGAGTTGAGCAGTGAAGAGAGAGGGGAGTTGAGCAGTGAAGAGAGAGGGGAGTTGAGCAGTGAAGAGAGAGGGGAGTTGAGCAGTGAAGATCTATGGTTAAAAATGCCTTAAATTGATCTGCTGACAAGGCTTTAACTTCTTCCAAGTCATTAAATGTGATTAACCTGTAAGGTAACAGTTTATTTAGAGTGCTAGTTACAATTCACCTAAATTAGTTCACTCTCCTCTTATCACTAAGGTGTGAAACCGCTAATGTGCATTTAACATGTACTTGTTTTTTTTATATTGAGCAGACACCCCCAATGAATATTTTAGACAACTAAATCCGATCATATGAAACTGATTAAAATCAAGTCTGTTCCAAAGAGGTATCTGGAATTAAAAACTAAATCAGACACTTATAATTATCATGATGTTATTATATTATGTTATATCATGATGTTCTGGAGAGAGAAAGACGGAAAAACAGAAACAGTTCGGTTTTTCCTGAAATGATGGCTGGCAGATCCGTCAGGTTATTCATCACTATGATGGCTGGCAGATCCGTCAGGTTATTCATCACTATGATGGCTGGCAGATCCGTCAGGTTATTCATCACTATGATGGCTGGCAGATCCGTCAGGTTATTCATGACTATGATGGCTGGCAGATCCGTCAGGTTATTCATGACTATGATGGCTGGCAGATCCGTCAGGTTATTCATGACAGAACTCTAATCTCGCTGCACATTGTACTCCTTTTAAACCTGTACGTGGTGCTAGTGATGAGAGAGAGACAGAGAGAGACAGAGCGAGAGAGAGAGAGACAGAGAGAGACAGAATAGAGAGAGAGAGAGAGGAGAGAGAGAGAGAGAGAGAGAGAGAGAGAGAGAGAGGAGAAGAAGAGAGAGAAAGAGAGAGAGTGAGAGAGAAGAGAGAGAGAGAGAAGAGCAGAAGAGAGAGGGATGAGATGAGAGAGAGAAGCTTCGTGGCGAGATATAGTTTTGAGAGAGGGCGTGAGAGAGAGCTGGGGAGAGGTCTAGTGTATGTGCATGTGGTGCTTGTAGGGACAGTATCTTGAGGTAGAAAGTGACCTAGAGAGGAGTAGCAAGATCAGACAGATAGGAGTAGCAAGATGAGACAGATAGGAGTAGCAAGATGAGACAGATATGAGTAGCAAGATGAGACAGATAGGAGTAGCAAGATCAGACAGAGGAGTAGCAAGATGAGACAGATAGGAGTAGCAAGATCAGACAGATAGGAGTAGCAAGAACAGACAGATAGGAGTAGCAAGATGAGACAGAGGAGTAGCAAGATGAGACAGAGGAGTAGCAAGATGAGACAGATAGGAGTAGCAAGATGAGACAGATAGGAGTAGCAAGATGAGACAGATAGGAGTAGCAAGATCAGACAGAGGAGTAGCAAGATGAGACAGATAGGAGTAGCAAGATCAGACAGATAGGAGTAGCAAGATGAGACAGATAAGTAGCAGTAGAGCAATAGATACAAGATGAGACAGATAGGAGTAGCAAGAAAAGACAGAGGGTAGCAAGATGAGAACAGATAGGAGTACAAGATGAGACAATAGGAGTAGCAAGATGAGACAGAGGAGTAGCAGATCAGACAGATAGGAGTAGCAAGATGAGACAGATAGGAGTAGCAAGATGACAATAGAGTAGCAAGATGAGACAGATAGGAGTAGCAAGAACAGACAGATAGGAGTAGCAAGATGAGACAGATAGGAGTAGCAAGATGAGACAGATAGGAGTAGCAAGATGAGACAGATAGGAGTAGCAAGATGAGACAGATAGGAGTAGCAAGATAAGACAGATAGGAGTAGCAAGATGAGACAGATAGGAGTAGCAAGATGAGACAGAGGAGTAGCAAGATGAGACAGATAGGATTACAAATGAACATAGAGTAGCAAGATGAGACAGATAGGAGTATCAAGATGAGACAGATAGAGTACAAGATGAGACAGATAGGAGTAGCAAGATGAGACAGATAGGAGTAGCAAGATCAGACAGATAGGAGTAGCAAGATGAGACAGATGGATGCAAGATACAGATAGGAGTAGCAAGATGAGACAGATAGGAGTAGCAAGATTAGACAGATAGGAGTAGCAAGATGAGACAGATAGGAGTAGCAAGAAAAGACAGAGGAGTAGCAAGATGAGACAGATAGGAGTAGCAAGATGAGACAGATAGGAGTAGCAAGATGAGACAGATAGGAGTAGCAAGATGAGACAGATAGGAGTAGCAAGATGAGACAGATAGGAGTAGCAAGATGAGACAGATAGGAGTAGCAAGATGAGACAGATAGGAGTAGCAAGATGAGACAGAGGAGTAGCAAGATCAGACAGATAGGAGTAGCAAGATGAGACAGATAGGAGTAGCAAGATGAGACAGATAGGAGTAGCAAGATGAGACAGATAGGAGTAGCAAGAACAGACAGATAGGAGTAGCAAATGAGACAGATAGGAGTAGCAAGATGATGCAGCAAGGAGTAGCAAGATGAGACAGATAGGAGTAGCAAGATGAGACAGATAGGAGTAGCAAGATAGACAGATAGGAGTAGCAAGATGAGACAGATAGGTACAGATGAGACAGAGGTAGCAAGATAGACGATAGAGTAGCAAGATAGACAGAAAGGAGTAGCAAGATAGACAGATAGGAGTAGCAAGATGAGACAGATAGGAGTAGCAGATGAGACAGATAGGAGTAGCAAGATGAGACAGATGAGTAGCAAGATTGAACAGATAGGAGTAGCAAGATAAGACAGATAGGAGTAGCAAGATGAGACAGATAGGAGTAGCAGATCAGACAGATAGGAGTAGCAAGATGACAATAGAGTACAAGATCAGACAGATAGGAGTAGCAAGATGAGACAGATAGGAGTAGCAAGATTAGACAATAGGAGTAGCAAGATTAGACAGATAGGAGTAGCAAGAGAGACAGATAGGAGTAGCAAAAAGACAGAGAGTACAAGATGAGACAGATAGGTAGCAAGATGAGACAGATAGGAGTTATCAAGATGAGACAGATAGGAGTAGCAAGATGAGACAGATAGGAGTAGCAAGATGAACGATAGAGTAGCAGATGAGACAGATAGGAGTAGCAAGATGAGACAGATAGGAGTAGCAAGATGAGACAGAGGAGTAGCAAGATCAGACGATGAGTCAAGATGAGACAGATAGGAGTAGCAAGATTAGACAGATAGAGTAGCAAGATGAGACAATGGATACAGAACAGACAGATAGGAGTAGCAAGATGAGACACTATAGGATTAGCAAGATGAGACAGATAGGAGTAGCAAGATGAGCAGATAGAGTAGCAGATCAGACAGATGAGTAGCAAGATGAACAGATAGGAGTAGCAAGATGAGACAGATAGGAGTAGCAAGATGAACAGATAGGAGTAGCAAGATGAGACAGATAGGAGTAGACAAGATGAGACGAGATAGGAGTAGCAAGATGAGACAGATAGGATAGCAAGATGAGACAGATAGAGTACAAGATGAACAGATAGAGTAGCAGATGAGACAGATAGGAGTAGCAAGATGAGACAGATAGGAGTAGCAAGAAGACAGATAGGAGTAGCAAGAATCAGACAGTAGGAGTAGCAAGATGACGACAGATAGGAGTAGCAAGATGAGACAGATAGGAGTAGCAAGATGAGACAGATAGGATAGCAAGATGAGACAGATAGAGTAGCAAGATGAGACAGATAGAAGATAGCATATGAACAGATAGGAGTAAGCAAGATAGAAGAGACAGATAGGAGTAGCAAGATGAGACAGATAGGAGTAGCAAGATGAGACAGTAGGAGTAGCAAGACAGACAGATAGGAGTAGCAAGATGAGACAGATAGGAGTAGCAAGATGAGACAGATAGGAGTAGCAGAGAGAACAATAGGAGTAGCAAGATGCGACAGATAGAGTAGCAAGATAGACAGATAGGAGTAGCAAGATGAGACAGATAGGAGTAGCAAGATGAGACAGATAGGAGTAGCAAGATAGACAGAATGAGTCAAATGAGACAGTATAGTGAGTGCAGATGAGTACGATAGAGTAGCAAAACAGATGGACAGTAGCATAGAGTAGCAAGATGAGACAGATAGGAGTAGCAAGATAGACAGATAGGAGTCGAAACAGATAGGATAGCAAGATGAGACAGATAGGAGTAGCAAGATGAGACGATAGGAGTAGCAAGATGAGACAGATAGGAGTAGCAAGATGAGACAGATAGAGTAGCAAGATGAGACAGATAGGAGTAGCAAGATGAGACATAGGATAGCAAGATGAGACAGATAGAGTAGCAAGATGAGACAGATAGGAGTAGCAAGATGAACAGATAGGAGTAGCAGATGAACAGATAGGAGTAGCAAGATGAGACAGATAGGAGTAGCAAGATAGACAGATAGGAGTAGCAATAACAACAGATAGGAGTAGCAAGATGAGACAGATAGGAGTAGCAAGATGAGACAGATAGGAGTAGCAGATGAGACAGATAGGAGTAGCAAATAGACAGATAGGAGTAGCAAGATCAGACAGTAGGAGTAGCAAGATGAGACAGATAGGATGCAAATAGACGATAGGAGTACAAATAGACAGATTGATAGCAAGATAGAAGAATAGGAGTAGCAAGATGAGACAGATAGGAGTAGCAAGAAGACAGAGGAGTAGCAAGATGAGACAGATAGGAGTAGCAAGATCAACAGATAGGAGAGCAAATGAGACGATAGGATAGCAAGAGACAGATAGGAGTAGCAAGATGAGACAGATAGAGTAGCAAGAAAGAACAGATAGGAGTAGCAATATGAGACAGATAGGAGGTAGCAAGATAGACAGATAGGAGTAGCAAGATGAGACAGATAGGAGTAGCAAGATGAGACAGATAGAGTAGCAAGATGAGACAGATAGGAGTAAGCACAAGATGATAGACAGATAGGAGTAGCAAGATGAGACAATAGGAGTAGCAAGATAGACAGATAGGATACAAGATGAGACAGATAGGAGTAGCAAGATAACAGATAGGAGTAGCAGATGAGACAGATAGGAGTAGCAAGATGAGACAGATGGAGTAGCAAGATCAGACAGATAGGAGTAGCAGATGAGACAGATAGGAGTAGCAAGATGAGACAATAGGAGTAGCAAGATGAGACATAGGAGTAAGGCAAGATGAGACAGATAGGAGTACAAGATAACAGATAGGAGTAGCAAGATAGACAGATAGGAGTAGTCAAGATGAGACAGAGGAGTAGCAAGATGAGACAGATAGTAGTAGCAATAGACAATAGAGATACAAGATGAGCAGATAGGAGTAGCAAGATAGACAGATAGGAGTATGCAAGATGAGACAGATAGGAGTAGCAGATGACAGATAGAGTGCAAGATAACAGATATAGTAGCAGATAGACATAGTATAGCAGAGATAAGCATAGGAGTAGCAGATGAGACAGATAGGAGTAGCAAGATGAGACAGATAGGATAGCAAGATAGACAGATAGGAGTAGCAAGATGAGACAGATAGGAGTAGCAAGATTAGACAGATAGGAGTACAAGATAACAGATGAGTAGCAAGATGAACAGATATGAGTAGCAAGATGAAAGACAGAGGAGTAGCAAGATCAGACAGATAGGAGTAGCAAGATGAGACAGATAGGAGTAGCAAGATGAGACAGATAGGAGTAGCAAGATGAGACAGATAGGAGTAGCAAGAACAGACAGATAGGAGTAGCAAGATGAGACAGATAGGAGTAGCAAGATGAGACAGATAGGAGTAGCAAGATGAGACAGATAGGAGTAGCAAGATGAGACAGATAGGAGTAGCAAGATAGACAGATAGGAGTAGCAAGATGAGACAGATAGGAGTAGCAAGATGAGACAGAGGAGTAGCAAGATGAGACAGATAGGAGTAGCAAGATGAGACAATAGGAGTAGCAAGATGAGACAGATAGGAGTAGCAAGATGAGACAGATAGGAGTAGCAAGATGAGACAGATAGGAGTAGCAAGATGAGACAGATAGGAGTAGCAAGATGAGACAGATAGGAGTAGCAAGATGAGACAGATAGTAGTAGCAAGATAGACAATAGGATAGCAGAAGACAGATAGGAGTAGCAGATGAGACAGATAGGAGTAGCAAATTAGACAGATAGGAGTAGCAAGATGATACAGATAGGAGTAGCAAGATGAACAGATAGAGTAGCAAGATGAGACAGATAGGATTAGCAAGATGAGACAGATAGGAGTAGCAGATCAGAACAGATAGGAGTAGCAAGAACAGACAGATAGGAGTAGCAAGATGAGACATATAGGAGTAGCAAGATGAGACAGATAGGAGTAGCAAAAGAGACAGATAGGAGTAGCAAGATGAGACACGATAGAGTAGCAAGATGAGACAGATAGGAGTAGCAAGATAGACAGATAGGAGTAGCAGATGAGACAGATAGGAGTAGCAAGATGAGACAGAGGAGTAGCAAATCAGACAGATAGGAGTAGCAAGATGAGACAGATAGAGTAGCAAGATGAGACGATAGGAGTTAGCAAGACAGACATAGGAGTAGCAAGATGACAATAGGAGTAGCAAGATGAGACAGATGGAGTAGCAAGATGAGACAGATAGGAGTAGCAAGATGAGACAGATAGGAGTAGCAAGATAGACGATAGGAGTAGCAAGATGAGACAGATAGGAGTACACAGATGAACAGATAGGAGTAGCAGATAGACAGATAGGAGTAGCAAGATGAGACAGATAGGAGTAGCAAGATGAGACAGATAGGTAGTACAGATAGGAGACAGATGAACAGATAGGAGTAGCAAGATGAGACAGATAGGAGTAGCAAGATGAACAGATAGGAGTAGCAGATGAGACAGATAGGAGTAGCAAGACAACGATAGGAGTACAAGATGAGACAGAGGAGTAGCAAGATAGACAGATAGGAGTAGCAAGATGAACAGATAGGAGTAGCAAGATGAGACAGATAGAGTAGCAGATAGACAGATAGGTAGCAAGATGAGACAGATAGGAGTAGCAGATGAGACAGATAGGAGTAGCAAGATAGACAGATAGAGTAGCAAGATGAGACAGATAGAGTAGCAAGATGAAGACAGATAGGAGTAGCAAGATGAGACAGATAGGAGTAGCAAGATGAGACAGATAGGAGTAGCAAGATGAGACAGATAGGAGTAGCAAGATGAGACAGATAGGAGTAGCAAGATGAGACAGATAGGAGTAGCAAGATGAGACAGATAGGAGTAGCAAGATGAGACAGATAGGAGTAGCAAGATGAAAGATAGGAGTAGCAAGATGAGACAGATGGAGTAGCAAGATCAGACAGATAGGAGTAGCAGATGAGACAGATATGAGTAGCAAGATGCAGACGATAGAGTACCGATAGACGATGCGTGCAGATGGACAGATAGGATAGCAAGATTGAGACGATAGGAGTAGCAGATGACAGATGAGTAGACACAGCAGATTAGAGTAGCAAATAGACAGTAGGAGTACAGATCGTGAGTAGCAAGATGAGCACAGTTAGGAGTAGCAAGATGAACAGATAGATAGCAAGATGACGATAGAGTAGCAAGATAGACAGATAGGAGTTGCGTTAACAGAAAAGGAAGATAGCAGATGACGATAGAGTAGCAGATGACAGATAGGTATCAGATGAGACGATATGGTAGCACATGAGACAGATTAAGTATGCCAAGATCTAGACAATGGATAGCACAGAGAGACAATAGTAGCAATATCTAACAGTGTTCCCTTCCCTCTCCCTTATGCGTCTCTCGTCTTCCGCTGAGCGTCTCTGTCTGTCTCTATCTTCGCTCTCGATCTAGCTCCCTGGTAGCTCAGTTAGTACTCTCAGATCTCTACCGCTAGCCCCTCGGCCGTTAGTCTAGATCTCAGTTAGTCATAGCCTGATGTATTGCAATTCTCAGTCGCTTTATCACTGTTAAAGAGCCACGACAAGCTGGAGTTCACACTGATGCGTATGTTTCCTTTTCTCCCCCTCTCTGTCGCTTCTCTCTGCCTTCCCTCTCTCTCTCTCTCTCCCTCTACCTCTATCCCCCTTTCTCCCCCTCTTCTCTCTCCACATGTCTCTCTCTATCCTGCCCCAATTCTACCCCTCTCTCTCTCCCTCCTCTCACCTTTCTCTCTCTCTCCCCCCCCTCACGCTTCTATCTCTCCCTTGCTCTCTCCTCCCTCCCCCACCTTCTCTCTGTTCCTCCCCCACCTTTCTATCCTTCTCCCACCCTGCGTTCTCACCTTCCCTCTCTCTCTTCCCCTCTCCCCTCTCATCCCCCTTTCTCTCTTCTGCTCTCATCTACCATTTAACAGAAGGAGTAGCAGATGAGACAGATAGGAGTAGCAAGATTTGAGACAGGATCGGAGTGATAGCAAGTGAGACAGATAGGAGTAGCAAGATCAGACAGAAGGAGAGTAGCAAGATGAGACAGATAGGAGTAGCAAGATCAGACAGGGTTTCCTCTTCTACCCTGTATGTCTGTCTGTACTGTCTGTCTGTATGTCTGCTTGTTGGAGGTGTATGTATGTAGGTATGTATCTGCTCTTGCTGGTTCCGGTCGTATATTTGTATGTAGTTGTCAGAACATGGTGAGCACGGTTACGGTTGTTTTCAGGGTTTAGACCTCAGATCTCAGGTACAGGTGAGCCCCGGGCCGGGTTAGGGTAGATCTCAGCTACAGGCGACGAGCTGATGAGTAATGAGAGGTTAATGTCTCAGGTTCGCTGTTAATCATGTTAAAAGGAAGGAAGCCACAGGACAGGAAGGCTGGAAGGTTCTAACTGATGCTGTATGTTGGCCTGTGGGTTATCAATGAATCATTAAGACCTATATGAAAGGGAAGACTAAGGAACTATAAGTATAGACGCCCAGTATTGCCCCAACCACCTCCCTCTCCCATTACCCCAATATGTCACCTAAATCCACCTTACCAGACGACGCCCTACCAGATCTCCCCTCGTATGGCACACACAACAACTTCTCCTCTCTTTCTTTTTAAAAGCGAGAAAAAGGGGGAGATAGAGGAGGCAAGACAATACAGAAAAGGGAGAGCGCGAGAGCGCGCAAAACAAGGCGGCTGAGAGGAGAGAGCAGAACGGAAAAGGGCGAGAGAGAGAAAGAAAAAGAATCCTGGGAGAGAGTAGGAGAAAAAAGAGACGGGAAGCGAGAAAAAGAACAGGGCGCGAGAGCAAGAAAGAGACAACGGGCGAGCAAGGGCGAAAAAAAAGAGTCTCGTCTCTCTCACCTTCCCTCTCTCTCTCTCTCTCCCTCTACCTCATCCCCCTTTCTCTCTCTCTCTCCATCTAAAGACCAATTACCAGTAGGCTAGCTAAACTAAAGCAGCCTCTCTTTGTGATTTACAAGTAACCAGAGAAGAGGTCCCCGTCTCAAACAACATGACAATAAGCTACTGTTGGCCCCTTGGTTAGCAGAGAGCATTTTGTCACGGAACCAGAGGGTTATCTTTTCTGATTTCAAGAACCGATAGCATGAGTCCGGGAGAGGGAACAGACCATTTTTATGGAGAGAGCAAGTGACGTTAACATCACTATGTGAGATACACACACACTCACACTCACACTGAATGGCCACACTGTATAGACCTCCAACCATGCTCTCTAAGTGTCCAGTTGAAGTTTGTGCCAAAGTCAAAACAGAAAATACCCCACCATTCTGATGGTTGACTCACATGGCACACAAAGACCCCACATCGCTTTCTGTCATGCTCAGATGAGATGGCGAAGATAAGGAGAAGCCTGGGACGAGCTAAAAGGTTGTCATGGTCAAAGACTTCAATGGAGAGGAGAGTACAAGGAGAAGTCGCGCGCTATCGCGTCGCGCGAGATCGAGCGCAGGCTCTCGTCGCGAGCGATGCGAGAGCTAGAGCGAGCGAGCGACGCGCGAAAAAACAAGCCCTCCCGCGCGGAGAGCGAGCCGACACAAGAAGGAGAGAGAGAGAGTCAAAAGAGAGAGAGAAAGAGAGGGGAGAGAGAGAAGACAAAGGAAAAGAGAGAGGAGGAGAGAAGAAAAAGAAAGAGAGAGAAGCAAAAGAGAAGAGAGAAGAAGAGAGAGAGAGAGAGAGAGGGAGAGAAGAGAGAGAGAGAAGAAAAGGAGAGGAGAGGAGAGAAGAAAGCAGAGAAGAAAGAGCGAGATAAAAAGGACCCTATCATCTCTCTCTATCTCTCTCCTCCCTCTCTCTCTCTCTCTCCTTCTCTCTCTCTCGCGTCCTCCATCTCTCTCTCTTTCCTCCCTCCCTCCCCCTCGCTCTCTCGCTCTGCCCTCTCTCTCCTCTATCTCTTCGCGATAGCGGTGGAGAGAGAGAGGGAAGAAAGAAGAAACAGAGCGCGAGAGAGAAAGAGAGGAAAAAAAGAGAGGAGAGGAGGAAACAAAGACGGAGAGAGGAAGGCGAGAGCGAAGAGAGAAAGGGCGAGAAGTAAAGAGGAGAGATGTGAAGAAAGAGAGAGAGAGATAGGTAGCAGAAAAGGATGAGGAGAGAGAGGTTCTAGATAGACGAGTAGAGGAATTGTTGTGTAAAAAAGAAAGAAAGAAAAAGGAGATATAAGCTAGAGAGTAGAAGGGACGAAGAGATAGTATGAATACATGTAGTATAGAGAGAGAAGAAGAAAGAGAGATAGAGGAGAGAGATATATCTCAAGAAATAGAAAATAAATATATAATACTATATATCTATTCTCTCAACTCTCGTCACTCTCTCACTCTGTCTCCTTCTCTCTCTGTCTCGCTCTCCCTCTCATTCAAAACGTCCCTTGCTAGAGTACAATAGTTTTTAAGAATTGCGCTACCGATGATGTTGCAGTCTCTTTCTGTGTGTGTGTGTGTGGTATTTACTGGTAGTAGTATCCAAGTACTGACACACCAGTCACTCTGCTACATGTTCCAGCCATTGTCGCCAATCCTTCCTATCAATTATTAGAACATATGGCAAGTCTTAAATGTAATGTTTTTCTATACAACGCAGCAATATTTATATTACAAACTAACCGGGCTGAGGAGCAGTTCCCACAACATTACACAGTAACAAAATAAATAAATAAACGCCAGCCAGTGCTTGTGTGTCTGTGTGTGTGTGTGTGTGTGTGTGTGTCTGTGTGTGTGTGTGTGTGTGTGTGTGTGTGTGTGTCTGTGTGTGTGTGTGTGTGTATCCGTTTGTGTGTGTGTGTGTGTGTGTGTGTGTGTGTGTGTGTGTGTGTGTATCCGTTTGTGTGTGTGTGTGTGTGTGTGTGTGTGTGTGTGTGTGTGTGTGTGTGTGTGTGTATCCGTTTGTGTGTGTGTGTGTGTGTGTGTGTATCCGTTTGTGTGTGTGTGTGTGTGTGTGAAAGCTGTCCATGGGAGTAGTAGGGTACGAGGAAGCTCTCCGCCATACCACTGAGGAAGAAGAGACTTTCCACCAAGAAGAACTCACCCTTGCCCTAATTGCACCAAAATATCTGGCTCCCGGATCGGCCTCTTCGGCCATCTGAAGACACACAAACAGGACCCACCAGGAGGACAATCATGCTCGACCACGAGTGATCGCCGATGATGATGGTTGTGTGTGTGTGAGCGTGGGTGTGTGCGTGTGCAGCTGTTTGTGTGTACACGTCCTTCATTGCTAGGCATTCCACACAGCCAGACCATAATCACTGCAGCCCGTTGGAGATTAAAGACACAATCCTTCATTCGTTTCTCAGCCAAATGCCAGCCAAACGGTAATTCATTGAAATGATCAATGAAAATTAGTAAATATTGAAAACTGCACCTTTAACTTGGCCAGCTAGGTGGAGGTGGAGAGGCCACTAGAGACTAGCTTGGCCAGCTAGGTGGAGGTGGAGAGGCCACTAGAGACTAGCTTGGCCAGCTAGATGGAGGTGGAGAGGCCACTAGAGACTAGCTTGGTCAGCTAGGTGGAGGTGGAGAGGCCACTAGAGACTAGCTTGGCCAGCTAGATGGAGGTGGAGAGGCCACTAGAGACTAGCTTGGTCAGCTAGGTGGAGGTGGAGAGGCCTCTAGAGACTAGCTTGGCCAGCTAGATGGAGGTGGAGAGGCCACTAGAGACTAGCTTGGCCAGCTAGATGGAGGTGGAGAGGCCACTAGAGACTAGCATGGCCAGCTAGATGGAGGTGGAGAGGCCACTAGAGACTAGCTTGGCCAGCTAGATGGAGGTGGAGAGGCCACTAGAGACTAGCTTGGTCAGCTAGGTGGAGGTGGAGAGGCCACTAGAGACTAGCTTGGCCAGCTAGGTGGAGGTGGAGAGGCCACTAGAGACTAGCTTGGCCAGCTAGGTGGAGGTGGAGAGGCCACTAGAGACTAGCTTGGCCAGCTAGGTGGAGGTGGAGAGGCCACTAGAGACTAGCTTGGCCAGCTAGGTGGAGGTGGAGAGGCCACTAGAGACTAGCTTGGCCAGCTAGATGGAGGTGGAGAGGCCTCTAGAGACTAGCTTGGCCAGCTAGATGGAGGTGGAGAGGCCACTAGAGACTAGCTTGGCCAGCTAGCTGGAGGTGGAGAGGCCACTAGAGTCTAGCTTGGCCAGCTAGGTGGAGGTGGAGAGGCCACTAGAGACTAGCTTGGCCAGCTAGGTGGAGAGGCCACTAGAGACTAGCTTGGCCAGCTAGGTGGAGGTGGAGAGGGCACTAGAGACTAGCTTGGCCAGCTAGATGGAGGTGGAGAGGCCTCTAGAGACTAGCTTGGCCAGCTAGGTGGAGGTGGAGAGGCCCCTAGAGACTAGCTTGGCCAGCTAGGTGGAGATGGAGAGGCCACTAGAGACTAGCTTGGCCAGCTATATGGAGGTGGAGAGGCCACTAGAGACTAGCTTGGCCAGCTAGATGGAGGTGGAGAGGCCACTAGAGACTAGCTTGGCCAGCTAGATGGAGGTGGAGAGGCCACTAGAGACTAGCTTGGCCAGCTAGATGGAGGTGGAGAGGCCACTAGAGACTAGCTTGGCCAGCTAGATGGAGGTGGAGAGGCCACTAGAGACTAGCTTGGCCAGCTAGATGGAGGTGGAGAGGCCACTAGAGACTAGCTTGGCCAGCTAGATGGAGGTGGAGAGGCCACTAGAGACTAGCTTGGCCAGCTAGGTGGAGGTGGAGAGGCCACTAGAGACTAGCTTGGCCAGCTAGATGGAGGTGGAGAGGCCACTAGAGACTAGCTTGGCCAACTAGGTGGAGGTGGAGAGGCCACTAGAGACTAGCTTGGCCAGCTAGCTGGAGGTGGAGAGGCCACTAGAGACTAGCTTGGCCAGCTAGCTGGAGGTGGAGAGGCCACTAGAGACTAGCTTGGCCAGCTAGATGAAGGTGGAGAGGCCTCTAGAGACTAGCTTGGTCAGCTAGATGGAGGTGGAGAGGCCACTAGAGACTAGCTTGGCCAGCTAGATGGAGGTGGAGAGGCCACTAGAGACTAGCTTGGCCAGCTAGGTGGAGAGGCCACTAGAGCCTAGCTTGGCCAGCTAGATGGAGGTGGAGAGGCCACTAGAGACTAGCTTGGCCAGCTAGATGGAGGTGGAGAGGCCACTAGAGACTAGCTTGGCCAGCTAGATGGAGGTGGAGAGGCCACTAGAGACTAGCTTGGCCAGCTAGATGGAGGTGGAGAGGCCACTAGAGACTAGCTTGGCCAGCTAGATGGAGGTGGAGAGGCCTCTAGAGACTAGCTTGGCCAGCTAGATGGAGGTGGAGAGGCCACTAGAGACTAGCTTGGCCAGCTAGGTGGAGGTGGAGAGGCCTCTAGAGACTAGCTTGGCCAGCTAGGTGGAGGTGGAGAGGCCACTAGAGACTAGCTTGGCCAGCTAGATGGAGGTGGAGAGGCCTCTAGAGACTAGCTTGGCCAGCTAGGTGGAGGTGGAGAGGCCACTAGAGACTAGCTTGGCCAGCTAGCTGGAGGTGGAGAGGCCTCTAGAGACTAGCTTGGCCAGCTAGATGGAGGTAGAGAGGCCTCTAGAGACTAGCTAGGCCAGCTAGATGGAGGTGGATAGGCCACTAGAGACTAGCTTGGCCAGCTAGATGGAGGTGGAGAGGCCTCTAGAGACTAGCTTGGCCAGCTAGGTGGAGGTGGAGAGGCCTCTAGAGACTAGCTTGGCCAGCTAGGTGGAGGTGGAGAGGCCACTAGATACTAGCTTGGCCAGCTAGGTGGAGGTGGAGAGGCCACTAGAGACTAGCTTGGCCAGCTAGATGGAGGTGGAGAGGCCTCTAGATACTAGCTTGGCCAGCTAGATGGAGGTGGAGAGGCCACTAGAGACTAGCTTGGCCAGCTAGATGGAGGTGGAGAGGCCTCTAGAGACTAGCTTGGCCAGCTAGATGGAGGTGGAGAGGCCACTAGAGACTAGCTTGGCCAGCTAGATGGAGGTGGAGAGGCCACTAGAGACTAGCTTGGCCAGCTAGATGGAGGTGGAGAGGCCACTAGAGACTAGCTTGGCCAGCTAGATGGAGGTGGAGAGGCCACTAGAGACTAGCTTGGCCAGCTAGATGGAGGTGGAGAGGCCACTAGAGACTAGCTTGGCCAGCTAGATGGAGGTGGAGAGGCCACTAGAGACTAGCTTGGCCAGCTAGATGGAGGTGGAGAGGCCACTAGAGACTAGCTTGGCCAGCTAGGTGGAGGTGGAGAGGCCACTAGAGACTAGCTTGGCCAGCTAGATGGAGGTGGAGAGGCCACTAGAGACTAGCTTGGCCAGCTAGGTGGAGGTGGAGAGGCCACTAGAGACTAGCTTGGCCAGCTAGATGGAGGAGGAGAGGCCACTAGAGACTAGCTTGGCCAGCTAGATGGAGGTGGAGAGGCCACTAGAGACTAGCTTGGCCAGCTAGCTGGAGGTGGAGAGGCCACTAGAGACTAGCTTGGCCAGCTAGATGGAGGTTGAGAGGCCACTAGAGACTAGCTTGGCCAGCTAGATGGAGGTGGAGAGGCCACTAGAGACTAGCTTGGCCAGCTAGATGGAGGTGGAGAGGCCACTAGAGACTAGCTTGGCCAGCTAGATGGAGGTGGAGAGGCCACTAGAGACTAGCTTGGTCAGCTAGGTGGAGGTGGAGAGGCCTCTAGAGACTAGCTTGGCCAGCTAGATGGAGGTGGAGAGGCCACTATAGACTAGCTTGGCCAGCTAGCTGGAGGTGGAGAGGCCACTAGAGTCTAGCTTGGCCAGCTAGGTGGAGGTGGAGAGGCCACTAGAGACTAGCTTGGCCAGCTAGGTGGAGAGGCCACTAGAGACTAGCTTGGCCAGCTAGGTGGAGGTGGAGAGGGCACTAGAGACTAGCTTGGCCAGCTAGATGGAGGTGGAGAGGCCTCTAGAGACTAGCTTGGCCAGCTAGGTGGAGGTGGAGAGGCCACTAGAGACTAGCTTGGCCAGCTAGGTGGAGATGGAGAGGCCACTAGAGACTAGCTTGGCCAGCTATATGGAGGTGGAGAGGCCACTAGAGACTAGCTTGGCCAGCTAGATGGAGGTGGAGAGGCCACTAGAGACTAGCTTGGCCAGCTAGATGGAGGTGGAGAGGCCACTAGAGACTAGCTTGGCCAGCTAGATGGAGGTGGAGAGGCCACTAGAGACTAGCTTGGCCAGCTAGATGGAGGTGGAGAGGCCACTAGAGACTAGCTTGGCCAGCTAGATGGAGGTGGAGAGGCCACTAGAGACTAGCTTGGCCAGCTAGATGGAGGTGGAGAGGCCACTAGAGACTAGCTTGGCCAGCTAGGTGGAGGTGGAGAGGCCACTAGAGACTAGCTTGGCCAGCTAGGTGGAGAGGCCACTAGAGCCTAGCTTGGCCAGCTAGATGGAGGTGGAGAGGCCACTAGAGACTAGCTTGGCCAGCTAGGTGGAGAGGCCACTAGAGCCTAGCTTGGCCAGCTAGATGGAGGTGGAGAGGCCACTAGAGACTAGCTTGGCCAGCTAGATGGAGGTGGAGAGGCCACTAGAGACTAGCTTGGCCAGCTAGATGGAGGTGGAGAGGCCACTAGAGACTAGCTTGGCCAGCTAGATGGAGGTGGAGAGGCCACTAGAGACTAGCTTGGCCAGCTAGATGGAGGTGGAGAGGCCTCTAGAGACTAGCTTGGCCAGCTAGGTGGAGGTGGAGAGGCCACTAGAGACTAGCTTGGCCAGCTAGATGGAGGTGGAGAGGCCTCTAGATACTAGCTTGGCCAGCTAGATGGAGGTGGAGAGGCCACTAGAGACTAGCTTGGCCAGCTAGATGGAGGTGGAGAGGCCTCTAGAGACTAGCTTGGCCAGCTAGATGGAGGTGGAGGAGGGCCACTAGAGACTAGCTTGGCCAGCTAGATGGAGGTGGAGAGGCCACTAGAGACTAGCTTGGCCAGCTAGATGGAGGTGGAGAGGCCACTAGAGACTAGCTTGGCCAGCTAGATGGAGGTGGAGAGGCCACTAGAGACTAGCTTGGCCAGCTAGATGGAGGTGGAGAGGCCACTAGAGACTAGCTTGGCCAGCTAGATGGAGGTGGAGAGGCCACTAGAGACTAGCTTGGCCAGCTAGGTGGAGGTGGAGAGGCCACTAGAGACTAGCTTGGCCAGCTAGATGGAGGTGGAGAGGCCACTAGAGACTAGCTTGGCCAGCTAGGTGGAGGTGGAGAGGCCACTAGAGACTAGCTTGGCCAGCTAGATGGAGGTGGAGAGGCCACTAGAGACTAGCTTGGCCAGCTAGATGGAGGTGGAGAGGCCACTAGAGACTAGCTTGGCCAGCTAGCTGGAGGTGGAGAGGCCACTAGAGACTAGCTTGGCCAGCTAGATGGAGGTGGAGAGGCCACTAGAGACTAGCTTGGCCAGCTAGATGGAGGTGGAGAGGCCACTAGAGACTAGCTTGGCCAGCTAGATGGAGGTGGAGAGGCCACTAGAGACTAGCTTGGCCAGCTAGATGGAGGTGGAGAGGCCACTAGAGACTAGCTTGGCCAGCTAGGTGGAGGTGGAGAGGCCACTAGAGACTAGCTTGGCCAGCTAGATGGAGGTGGAGAGGGCACTAGAGACTAGCTTGGCCAGCTAGGTGGAGGTGGAGAGGCCACTAGAGACTAGCTTGGCCAGCTAGATGGAGGTGGAGAGGCCACTAGAGACTAGCTTGGCCAGCTAGATGGAGGTGGAGAGGCCACTAGAGACTAGCTGGCCAGCTAGCTGGAGGTGGGAGAGGCCACTTAGAGAACTAGCTTGGCCAGCTAGATGGAGGTTGAGAGGCCACTAGAGCCTAGCTTGGCCAGCTAGATGGAGGTGGAGAGGCCACTAAGAGACTAGCTTGGCCAGCTAGATGGAGGTGGAGAGGCCTCTAGATACTAGCTTGGCCAGCTAGATGGAGGTGGAGAGGCCACTAGAGACTAGCTTGGCCAGCTAGCTGGAGGTGGAGAGGCCACTAGAGACTAGCTTGGCCAGCTAGGTGGAGGTGGATGAGGCCACTAGAGACTAGCTTGGCCAGCTAGATGGGAGGTGGAGAGGCCTCTAGAGACTAGCTTGGCCAGCCTAGATGGAGGTGGAGAGGCCACTAGAGACTAGCTTGGCCAGCTAGGTGGAGGTGGAGAGGCCACTAGAGACTAGCTTGGCCAGCTAGGTGGAGGTGGAGAGGCCACTAGAGACTAGCTTGGCCAGCTAGGTGGAGGTGGAGAGGCCACTAGAGACTAGCTTGGCCAGCTAGATGGAGGTGGAGAGGCCACTAGAGACTAGCTTGGCCAGCTAGATGGAGGTGGAGAGCCGAGCAGGGTGCAGGGAGCTGTGCTGCCATGTCCAGCCTGATGATGATGGCTACAGTAGTGTAGCACCAGCCAGGTTGGACAGTGTCTTCACAGTACTGGGTGGGTGAGTGAGCTATTTGTGCTGCTAAACTCTAGAAATTGAATTACTAGAACGGAAAACAGCCTATCAGACCACAGCATGTATTTCTATGGCTCATACCCACACTGCTCCCAGCCCTAACCCTAGGCAGACCAGCCCTCTCCCAGACCAGGCTGAGGTGTGGTTTGATTTCCGAGGGATAACGCTGTTGCCTGGGTCAAAATGTCAACATAAGCCCTCCCTCAGCCCCGGAGCCTCCTGTGTGTGTCAGGGGGCTGAAAGGTGAAAGGTGAAAGGTGATAGGCCAAAGGTGACCAGGAAGACCACCTCTTAACCCCCCCCCCCCCCCTCCCCCTATCCTCCCCTCCCACCACTAAACACCCCTAAGGCAACACTTTCCACAACTGGTCCCCTTATTTGTCAATGGCAGGCTGGGTGTGTGTGTTGGTCAGAGTGCAGACTCTACGACACTGCCGTCAGACTGTGATTATTCCCACAGCCAGAGAGCCAGCATTCACATGTATGAAGCGTGAATAAATACATTGGATAAGGCTGCAGACCTAAATACCTTGCTGGTATCCGGTGAAATAGCTGAGGTGCGGACGAACTTCAATCAGCTTTTCTAAAAGGCCATTATCACACAAATTGTTTTTTTTTAGCCCAGAGAGAGAAATGCTGAGTTATACTATTACAAATATGAGTCATGATTTGACGTTAACATCCCACCATAAGGGAAACAGCCACAGCTTCTAAATGTAAAATCATTGCCTGCGTTCATTGGGCTGAGACAGTGGGTTTACTCCATGTCTTTAGCTGTCATGCAGCAGTCGCCATGACAGGCATGTGACACACATATAAAGAAAATAATGTTAAATCCCTGGCCACATTGACCACATGGTAATATAAACCAGTGCCAATATATCATTAAATCAAATCAAATCAAATGTTATTGGCCACATGCGCCGAATACAACAGGTGCAGACATTACAGTGAAATGCTTACTTACAGCCCTTAACCAGCAATGCATTTATTTTTTATAAAAAAAGTAAAATAAAACAAAAACAAAAAAGTGTTGAGATAAAAAGAGCAGAAGTAAATTAAAATAACAGTAGGGAGGCTATATATACAGGGGGGTACCGGTACAGAGTCAATGTGCGGGGGGCACCGGCTAGTTGAGGTAGTTGAGGTCATATGTACATGTGGGCGGAGTTAAAGTGAATAATACACCTATCAAGGCACCGACAACCCCTCGCCTTGGTTATGATGCTGACCATGGTTGTATTTAAGGGGCAATCTGGTATCGGTACAGCTCTTTGCATCCATAGCTCTGTCTATTAATATGAGACAGGTTACATTTCTTTAGCCCTATCTATCAGCTTGTTCCAAAAAAATAAAAGCGGCGGAGTTTTCGCTTTGTTGTTGAATCCCAGATTGCCCCTTAAAAGCATCAGCCACCTTTACTGATGGACAGCTAAGTCTTTCCCCCTCACTACATTTACATTTACGTCATTTAGCAGACACTCTTATCCAGAGCGACTTACAAATTGGTGCATTCACCTTATGATAGTCAGTGGGACAACCACTTTTTTTCTTCTTTTTCTTTTATGGGGGGGTGGGGGGTAGAAGGATTACTTTATACTATTCCAGGTATTCCTTAAAGAGGTAGGGTTTCAAGTGTCTCCGGAAGGTGGTCAGTGACTCTATACTATACTTAAAAAAAAAAAAAATGTGTGGAAGATCAACTTTAATATTACATTGTGGTTTCTATCAATGTATTTGTCTGCATCATTTCCAATCCACTATATATATTTTTTGTAAATATATATACAGTGCATACGGAAAGTATTCAGATCCCTTCCCTTTTTCCACATTTTGTTACATTACAGCCTTATTCTAAAATTGATTAAATAAAAAATTTTCCTCATCAATCTACACATAATACCCCATAATGACAAAGCGAAAACAGGTTTTTAGAAATGTTTGCCAATTTATTAAAAATAAAAAACAGAAATACCTTAATTACATAAGTATTCAGACCCTTTGCTATGAGTCTCTAAATTGAGCTCAGGTGTATCCTGTTCCATTGATCATCCTTGAGATGTTTCTACAACTTGATTGGAGTCCTCCTGTGGTATATTCAATTGATTGGACATGATTTGGAAAGGCACACACCTGTCTATATAAGGTTCCACAGTTGACAGTGCATGTCAGAGCAAAAACCAAGCCATGAGGTCGAAATAATTATCCATAGAGCTCCGAGACAGGCTTGTGTCGAGGCACAGATCTGGGGAAGGATACCAAAACATTTCTGCAGCATTGTGGCCTCCATCATTCTTAAATAGAAGAAGATTGGAACCACCAAGACTCTTCCTAGAGCTGGCCGCCCCCGGCCAAACTGAGCAATCGGGGGAGAATGGCCTTGGTCAGGGAGGTGACCAAGAACCCGATGGTCACTCTGACAGAGCTCCGGAGTTCCTCTGTGGAGATGGGAGAACCTTCCAGAAGGACAACCATCTCTGCAGCACTCCACCAATCAGGCCTTTATGGTAGAGTGGCCAGACGGAAGCCACTCCTCAGTAAAAGGCAAATGACAGCCCTCTTGGAGTTTGCCAAAAGGCACCTAAATGACTCTCAGACCATGAGAAACAAGATTCTCTGGTCTGATGAAACCAATATTGAACTCTTTGGCCTGAATGCCAAGCGTCACTTCTGGAGGAAACCTGGCACCCTCCCTACGGTGAAGCATGGTGGTGGCAGCATCATGCAGTGGGAATGTTTTTCAGCGGCAGGGTCTGGGAGACTAGTCAGGATCGAGGGAAAGATGAACGGAGCAAAGTACAGAGAGATCCTTGATGAAAACCTTCTCCAGAGCACTCAGGACCTCAGACTGGGGTGAAGGTTCACCTTCCAACAGGCAAACAACCCTAATCACACAGCCAAGACAACGCAGGAGTGGCTTCAGGCCAAGTCTCTGAATGTCTTTGAGTGGCTCAGCCAGAGCCCGGACTTAAACCCGATCAAACATCTCTGGAGAGACCTGTAAATAGCTGCGCAGCGACGCTCCCCATCCAACCTGACAGAGCTTGAGAGGATCTGCAGAGAATATTGTAGCATCATACCCAAGAAGACTCGAGGCTGTAATTGCTACAAAAGGTGATTCAACAAAGTACTGAGTAAAGGGTCTGAATACTTGTGTAAATGTGATATTTCAGTTTTTTTTATTTCTAAAAACCTGTTTTTGCTTTGTCATTATGGGGTATTGTGTGTGGATTGATGAGGGGAAAAAACGATTTAATCAATTTTAGAATAATATACCCCAACCCAGGATAGGATAGGATAGGGAGCAGATAGACTGGCAGGATAGGGTAGGATAGGGAGCAGATAGACAGGCAGGATAGGGTAGGGAGCAGATAGACAGGCAGGATAGGGTAGGATAAGGAGCAGATAGACAGGCAGGATAGGGTAGGGTAGGGAGCAGATAGACAGGCAGGATAGGGTAGGGTAGGGAGCAGATAGACAGGCAGGATAGGGTAGGGAGCAGATAGACAGGCAGGATAGGGTAGGGAGCAGATAGACAGGCAGGATAGGGTAGGGAGCAGATAGACAGGCAGGATAGGGTAGGGTAGGGAGCAGATAGACAGGCAGGATAGGGTAGGGAGCAGATAGACTGGCAGGATAGGGTAGGGTAGGGAGCAGATAGACAGGCAGGATAGGGTAGGGAGCAGATAGACTGGCAGGATAGGGTAGGGTAGGGAGCAGATAGACAGGCAGGGTAGGGTAGGGTAGGGAGCAGATAGACAGGCAGGGTAGGGAGCAGATAGACAGGCAGGATAGGGTAGGGAGCAGATAGACAGGCAGGATAGGGTAGGGTAGGGAGCAGATAGACAGGCAGGATAGGATAGGGTAGGGAGCAGATAGACAGGCAGGGTAGGGAGCAGATAGACAGGCAGGATAGGGTAGGGTAGGGAGCAGATAGACAGGCAGGGTAGGGTAGGGTAGGGAGCAGATAGACTGGCAGACAGAGGCCCTCCCAGCCAACTACAGTATCCCATTAGGCTGTGTGATGGAGGAAAAGCCTGGAGGGGCCAGGCGTGTTTCTTCCCTTTGAGTGTGACAACACACACGTCTGTACGTTTGAAAGGTTTCATGTATTTCTTATATAAGCTGTGAACTGTGTTTTGGGACAACATTTCCATTATAGCACAAGTCTGTGGTCTGATTTGTTGCTGTTGTTGTCCTTCAGTTCCCTCTTTGTCCTGTTATATCACCGTCACCCTACAGAGTAAACCTCTGTACAGTGTTTAAGTGCAGGGATGGGTTACAAGGCTGTAAACTCTGGCTGTGTGGAGGTGGATGGAGTGACTGGGCAGGGGCAGCCACTGGCAATTCCCCCATGTGCTTTCCAAATGGCACGTATTCCTTAAATAGTGCACTACTTTTGACCAGGGCCTTTATAGGGAACAGGGTGTTATTTGGGACGCAGACCCTCCAATACTAACGCTGTCATCCTGAGCCGGCCTGGTAGACGGCCCCCTGGGACTAGCAACGCGCATGCCCCACCCACCTGAGGATCTGTCTTTTTCAGCCGTCTATTTCCTGTGTTTTGAAGGGTACAAAATACACTTAAATCTCGCTGGGTTGATGGCTTTCATTTTACTCCTGCAACTCTTTTATGCTCTTGCTTGTTCCTGTCGTTTTTCGCCGTTAACGTTCTGACCGCGGAAGGTTTTGTAATAACCTGTCAAACACACCCCAATAATGGCTGAAATTGAATCAATGGAACCCCAGTAAATGGCTGAAATGGACTCAATGGAATCCCAGTAATGGCTGAAATGGACTCAATGGAATCCCAGTAATGGCTGAAATGGACTCAATGGAATCCCAGTAATGGCTGAAATGGTTGAAATGGAATACAGCCATTGTCTTTCCGTTGCATCTATAAGAACGCTAAAGCTTCGTCTGGGATTTAACGCATCGTCTCAACACTTATTTTAAAGAAAGAGCAGAAAGATAACTTTCTTTTGATTTCATTCTTTGTGGAATTGAAAAAAGTAATCATTTAATATAGTTGAAATGTTTACAAATTAGACGCAATGTAATTAAAGCAACTTCTGAAAATGAACACTTGGATGATAGTGATATTATGTCTGATCTGGCAAACAATGTAAAGTATGCATAGAGGTGAAATCTAGAGACAGGTCTGTTGTTTTATCATCTGAGGGAATCCTGCTATTGCAACAGTTGTTGAAATATGCAACAGAACGTGACAACAACAGTAATAAAGAGGCAGTCTAGACAGAGCAGGTGAGTGTAGGTAGGTCTAGACAGAGCAGGTGAGTGTAGGTAGGTCTAGACAGAGCAGGTGAGTGCAGGTAGACAGAGCAGGTGAGTGCAGGTAGACAGAGCAGGTGAGTGCAGGTAGGTCTAGACAGAGCAGGTGAGTGCAGGTAGGTCTAGACAGAGCAGGTGAGTGCAGGTAGGTCTAGCCAGAGCAGGTGAGTGCAGGTAGGTCTAGACAGAGCAGGTGAGTGCAGGTAGGTCTAGACAGAGCAGGTGAGTGTAGGTAGGTCTAGATAGAGCAGGTGAGTGTAGGTAGGTCTAGACAGAGCAGGTGAGTGTAGGTAGGCCTAGACAGAGCAGGTGAGTGTAGGTAGGTCTAGACAGAGCAGGTGAGTGCAGGTAGGCCTAGACAGAGCAGGTGAGTGTAGGTAGGCCTAGACAGAGCAGGTGAGTGCAGGTAGGTCTAGACAGAGCAGGTGAGTGTAGGTAGACAGAGCAAGTTTTTGGTGGTTGCAGCCCTGTTTCACCCCTTTATGTTAACATATTTGCGAGGGGAAAAAAAACATATGAGGGATTGAAATTGATGAAGACAATTACATTGATGGAAGTTACGATCTATCTGCAATATTAAAGCTGATCTACCCCCTAAAAAAAAAGAAATGTTGTCAATGCCAGGAGGTAACAATACTTTTTCAACCTCTCCCACACTAACTTTACAAAATTCAAACATACAATGCTTTTCTTTCATTATTTGTTTTTTGAGTACGACGGCTCACTGTTCGTTGTTGGCATTTCCTGCCTAAGTTTGCCAACTTTGCCAATGAAGTAATCACAAAAAAATAATTGGCAACATCAAATGGTTTTGTGATGAATAAGCCATCTGATTCGATGAAGGATGGAGTTGAATTTGTCTTTCTGGCCATAGTTTCATTTAAAGTACAACGTTTTTTTCCCCATCATTCTTTACATCATTGATCTTGGCTTCATAATACAGTTCCTTCTTATTTTTGTTGAGTTTAGTCACATAATTTCTCAATTTGCAGTAAGTCAGCCAGTCAGATGTGCAGCCAGACATATTAGCCACTCCTTTTGCCCCGTCTCTTTCAACCATACAGTTTTTCAATTCTTCATCAGTCCACGGAGCCTTAACAGTTCTAACAGTCAGTTAAGATGGCGCCGACAGACATGGCAGCTCTGCTTCTAGTTCCTAAGCAACTTTGCAGTATTTTCTTTTTTGTGTGTGTTATTTCTTACATAATTAGGCCAGAATTTTGGGGGGTGTTATTACATAGAGACAGAAATAACTTTTTGGATATCAGAGCGGTGGTAACACACCAGCATTCCGACCAGAAATATGACTTTCCCGAATTGGATCCTTTGTTAGGGTTAGGGGTTGACTACAGCCCCCCCCCCCAAGGAAATATAACTTATCCCAGAGGCTGCTCCAAGACGCCGCCGGCGGAGAAGAGGTATTCGGAGTGGACTTCTAGTCCGACTCAGGAGGCGTGCACACCATCCACCGCTTCCGAGTATATTACTCGCTAATGTTCAGTGCCTGGACAATAAAGTAGACGAGCTCAGGGCGAGGATCTCCTTCCGGAGAGACATCAGGGACCGTACCATACTCTGTTTCACGGAATCATGGCTCTCTCCGGACATACTGTCCCCGTCTATACAGCCAGCTGGGTTCTCAGTACATCGCGCAGACAGGAATAAAGAACTCTCCGGGAAGAAGAAAGGCGGAGGTGTATGTTTCATGATTAACTACTCGTGGTGGGATCGTGATAACGTACAGGAACTCAAGTCCTTTTGTTTACTCGACCTAGAAATCAAATGCCGACCGTGTTACCTCCCAAGAGAATTCTCTTCAGTTATAGTCACAGCCATGTATATTCCCCCTCAAGCCGTACCACGATGGCCATCAAGGAACTACACTGGACTATTATGCAAACTGGAAACCACATATCCTGAGGCCGCATTTATTGTAGCTGGGGACTTTAATAAAGCAAATCTGAGAAAAACGCTACCGAAGTTCTATCAACACACGACCATTGTTACTTTCCCTTCCGGGATGGCTAGAAGGCCCTCCCCCGACCTCCCTTCAGCAAGTTATATCACGACTCCATTCTGCTCTTCCCTTCCCATAGGCAGAAACTCAAACAGGAAGTACCCGTGCTAAGGTCTATTCAATGCTGGTCTGACCAATCGGAATCCATGCTTCAAGATTGTTTTGATCACGCGGACTGGGATACTTTCCGGGTTGCCTCTGAGAATAACATTGACATGTACACTGACACAGTGACTGAGTTCATCAGGAAGTGTATAGGGGATGTTGTTCCCACTGTGACTATTAAAACCTACCCAAACCAATAACCGTGGATAGATGGCAGCATTCGCGCAAAACTGAAAGCGCGAACCACCGCATTTAACCACGTGACTGGGAATAGGGTAGAATACAAACATTGCAGTTATGCCCTCTGTAAGGCAATCAAACAGGCAAAACGTCAGTTCAACGTCAATTCAACAGGTCAGACACGAGACGTATGTGGCAGGGACTCCAGGCAATCACGGATTACAAAGGGAAAACCAGACATGTCGTGGACACCATCGTCTTGCTTTCGGACAAGCTATACAACTTGTCATGCGGTAGCAGAAAGAACAGTCTATGACTAGGGTGGCTGGAGTATTTGACAATTTTTAGGGCCTTCCTCTGATACCGCCTGGTATAGAGGTCCTGAATACTGAGCCGTACGCACTACCCTCTGTAGTGACTTGTGGTCAGATGCCGAGCAGTTGCCATACCAGGCAGTGATGCAAACAGTCAGGATGCTCTCGATGGTGCAGCTGTAGAACCTTTTGAGGATCTGAGGACCCATGCCAAAACTTTTCAGTCTCCTGAGGGGGAATAATCTTTGTCGTGCCCTCTTCACGACTGTCTTGGTGTGTTTGGACCATGATAGTTTGTTGGTGATGTGGACACCAAGGAACTTGAAGCTCTCAACCTGTTCCACTACAGCCCCGTTGATGAGAATGGGGACGTGCTCAGTTTTTTCCTGTAATCTACAAACATCTCCTTTGTCTTCATCACGTTGAGGGAGAGGTTGTTATCCTGGCACCACACGGCCAGGTTTCTGACCTCCTCCCTATATGCTGTCTCATCGTTGTCGGTGATCAGGCCTACCACTGTTTAGTCGTCAGCAAACTTAATGATGGTGTTGGAGTCGTGCCTGGCCATGCAGTCATGGGTGAACAGGGAGTACAGGAGGGGACTGAGCACGCACCCCTGAGGGGCCCCCGTGTTGAGGATCAGTGTGGTAGATGTGTTGTTACCTACCCTTACCACCTGGGGGCGGCCCATCAGGAAGTCCAGGATCCAGTTGCAGAGGGAGGTGTTTAGTCCCAGGGTCCTTAGCTTAGTGATGAGCTTTGAAGGCACTATGGTGTTGAACGCTGAGCTGTAGTCAATGCATAGCATTCTCACGTAGGTGTTCCTCTTGTCCAGGTGGGAAAGGGCAGTGTGGCGTGCAATAGAGATTGCATCATCTGTGGATCTGTTGGTGCGGTATGCAAATTGGAGTGGGTCTAGGGTTTCTGGGATAATGGTGTTGATGTGAGCCATGACCAGCCTTTCAAAGCACTTCATGGGGGTCGGAAGTCATTTAGGTAGGTTACCTTAGTGTTCTTGGGCACAGGGACTATGGTGGTCTGCTTGAAACATGTTGGTATTACAGACTCAGTCAGGGATATGTTGAAAATGTCAGTGAAGACACTTGCCAGTTGGTCAGCGCATGCTCGGAGTACACATTCTGGTAATCTGTCTGGCCCTGCAGCATTGTGAATGTTGACCTGCTTAAAAGTCTTACTTACATCGGATATGGCGAGTGTGATCACATAGTCATCATGATGGGGCCGCAGTGGAGAAGGTGAAAAGATTCAAGTTCCTCTGCGTACACATCACTGATAATCTGAAATGGCCAGACAGTGTGGTGAAGAAGGCGCAACAGCCTCAGGAGGCTGAAGAAATGTGGCTTGGCCCCTAAGATGGGAAGCATGGAGGTGGAAACATCATTCTTTGGGGATGCTTTTCTGCAAAGGGGACAGGACGACTGCACCATATTGAGGGGAGGATGGATGGGGCCATGTATCGCGAGATCTTGGCCAACAACCGCCTTCCCTCAGTAAGAGCATTGAAGATGGGTCGTGGCTGGGTCTTCCAGCATGACAACTACCCGAAACACACAGCCAGGGCAACTAAGGAGTGGCTCCGTAAGAAGCATCTCAAGGTCCTGGAGTGGCCTAGCCAGTCTCCAGACCTGAACCCAATAGAAAATATTTGGAGGAAGCTGAAAGTCCGTATTGCCCAGCGACAGCCCCGAAACCTGAAGGATCTGGAGAAGGTCTGTATGGAGGAGTGGGCCAAAATCCCTGCTGCAGTGTGTGCAAACCTGGTCAAGACCTACAGGAAACGTAAGATCTCTGTAATTGCAAACAAAGGTTCTGTACCAAATATTAAGTTCTGCTTTTCTGATGTATCAAATACTTATGTCATGCAATAAAATGCAAAATAATTACTTAAAAATCATACAATGTGATTTTCTGGATTTTTGTTTTAGATTCCGTCTCTCACAGTTGAAGTGTACCTATGATAGAAATTACAGACCTCTACATGCTTTGTAAGTAGGAAAACCTGCAAAATTGGCAGTGTATCAAATACTTGTTCTCCCCACTATATATACTATTCTATCATACGTATTCTACAGATATACTCAATATTATATCCACATACTGTCCATAATGTCTATACATCCCATCACATATAGTGCATTGGGAAAGTATTCAGACCTGTTGACGCTTTCCACATTTTGTTACGTTTTAGCCTTATTCTAAAATGGAATAAATTGTTTTTTTCCCTCATCAATCTACACACAATACCCCATAGTGACAAAGCAAAAACAGGTTTTTAGAAATGTTTGCCAATTTAAAAAAAAATTAAAAACTGAAATATCACATTTACATAAGTATTCAGACCCTTTACTCAGTACTTTGTTGAAACACCTTTGGCAGCGATTACAGCCTCTTACAGTCTTCTTGGGTATGACGCTACAAGCTTGCCACACCTGTATTTGGGGAGTTTCTCCCATTCTTCTCTGCAGATCCTCTCAAGCTGTGTCAGGTTGGATGGGGAGCGTTGCTGCACAGCTATTTTCAGGTCTCTCCAGTGATGTTCGATCGGGTTCAAGTCCATGCTCTGGCTGGGCCACTCAAAGACATTCAGACACTTGTCCCGAAGCCACTCCTACATTGTCTTGGCTGTGTGCTTAGGGTCGTTGTCCTGTTGGAAGGTGAACCTTCGCCCCAGTCTGAGGTCCTGAGCGCTCTGGAGCAGGTTTTCATCAAGGATCTCTCTGTACTTTACTCTGTTCAACTTTCCCTGACTGGTCTCAAGACCCTGACTAGTCTCTTGATCCTGACTAGCCTCCCAGTCCCTGCCGCTGAAAAACATCCCCACAACATTATGCTGCCACCACCATGCTTCACCGTAGGGATGGTGCCAGGTTTCCTCCAGATGTGACACTTGGCATTCAGGCCAAAGAGTTCAATCTTGGTTTTATCAGACCAGAGAATCTTGTTTCTCATGGTCTGAGAGTACTTTAGGTGCCTTTTGGCAAACTCCAAGCGGGCTGTCACGTGCCTTTTATTGAGGAGTGGCTTTCGTCTGGCCACTTTACCATAAATGCCTGATTGGTGGAGTGCTGCAGAGATGGTTGTCCTTCTGGAAGGTTCCCCCATCTTCATAGAGGAACTCTGGAGCTCTGTCAAAGTGACCATTGGGTTCTTGGTTACCTCCCTGACCAAGGCCCTTCTCCCCCGATCGCTCAGTTTGGCCGGGCGGCCAGCTCTAGGAAGAGTCTTGGTGGTTCCAAACTTCTTCCATTTAAGTATGATGGAGGCCACTGTGTTCTTGTGGACCTTCAATGCTGCAGAAATATTTTGGTACCATTACCTTGACACAATCTTGTTTCGGAGCTGTACAGACAATTCCTTCAACCTCATGGCTGGGTTTTTGCTCTGACGTGCACTGTCAGCTGTGGGACCTTACATAGACAGGTGTGTGCCTTTCCAAATCATGTCCAATCAATTTAATTTACCACAGGTGGACACCAATCAAGTTGTAGAAACATCTCAAGGATGATCAATGGAAACAGGATGCACCTGAACTCAATTTCTAGTCTCATAGGAAAGGGTCTGAATACTTATGTAAATAAGGTATTTCTGTTTTTGTATTTTTAATAGTGCAGCGTCTGGATGTTCCTTATTAATCACATTAGACAAAAACATTTTTTTTTTTACATCGTCCACATAAGAGTCACAGCAAAATATTTTATATGACCTCTTATACACTATTTTAGGCCCAGCTTTTGGAACTTTGGCTTTCCTGGATATAGCCACTATATTGTGATCACTGCATCCAATGGATACGGATACAGCTTTAGAACAAAGTTCTACAGTATTAGTAAAAATATGATCGATACATGTGGATGATCTTGTTCCTGTAGTGTTTGTAAACACCCTGGTAGGTTGATTAATAACCTGAACCAGATTACAGGCACTGGTTACAAAATCACTGAACTTCATTATTTGTCCGTGCCAGTATAATGTTTTGCGTGATATAAATCAGTCAATATCTGATGGATTTTTTACATTCTAAAAGTTTGTCTTCATGCTTATGTTCATATTAGAATGAATGATAACCGTTGCTACTGTGGAGGGACCTAGAAAGGACCGATGAGGGGTGCTGGAGGGGCCAAGCCTCCCTCTGGCCTTTACACCGGCCAGGCAGGCAAGCAGGCAAGATAGGGTGGGGTGGGGTAGGATATGATAGGATAGAGTGGGGTAGGATAGGGTGGGGTAGGGTAGGATAGTGTAGGATAGGGTGGGGTAGGGTAGGATAGGGTAGTATAGGGTAGGATAGGGTAGGATAGGGTGGGGTAGGGTATGAAGGGTGGGGGTAGGGGTAGGATATGTGGGTAGGGTAGGATAGGGTAGGATAGGGTGGGGTGGTGTAGGATAGATGGGTTGGGGTAGGGTGGGGGGAGTTAGGGGGTTAGGTGGTAGTGAGGGGGGTTGGCGGGTAGGATAGGTGGGTGGGTAGGATAGGGTGGTGGTAGGGTTTTTGTTAGAGTGGGGTAGGTAGGGTGGGTGGGGTAGGATAGGGGTGGGGGGGGGTAGGTAGGTAGGTGGGAGGTAGGATAGGTGGGGGTAGGTAGTAGGGGGGGGTGGGTCGGATGGTAGGTATGGTGGTGGGGTGGGGTCAGGATAGGGTGGGGTAGGGTTGGATAGGGTGGGGGTGGGGTAGGGTAGGATAGGGTGGGGTAGGGTGGTAGGGTGTAGGAGGATAGGGTGGGGTTGAGGGTAGGATGGTAGGGTGGGGTAGGTAGGATAGGGTGGGGGTGGTAGGGAGGTAGGGGGTGGGGGTAGGGTAGGATAGGGGGGGTAGGTAGGGTGGGGTGGGGTAGGATAGGGTCGGTAGGGGGGTAGGGGTGGTTGGTGGGGGGGTTTGGGTCTTAGGATAGGGTGGTGGGTTAGGGTAGGCTAGGGTGGGGTAGGTAAGGGTGGGGGTAGGGTAGGGTGGGTTGGATGGGTGGGGTAGGTAGGTAGGGTGGGAGGTGGGTGGGTAGGTATAGGTGGGTGGGTAGCTAGGGTTGGTTAGGATAGTGTGGGTGGGTTTCCCGGTGGGGTTAGGATAGGGTGGGGTTGGGTGGATAGGGTGGGGTGGTGGCTTGGGTGGGGTCGGGTCGGCTTCTGGGTGGGTTGGGGTTCTGGTTGGTGGGGTGGGGTCGGTCGGGTCGGTCGGGTGTGGGTCTGGTGGGTCTGGTGGTTCGCTGTGTCTCGTGGTGGTCGGCTGGTGGGGTTGGTTGTCGGGTCGGCTCGGTGGTGGGGTCGGCTCGGGTTGGGGTGTGCTGTACGCCTTTTGGGTGGGGTTAGGTTCTGGGTCGGTGGGTTGGGTGGTCGGGTCCGGCTGTGGTCGGCTCGGTCGCGTGGGTGTGCTCGGAGGTGGTGGGGTTTAGGGTAGGATAGGGTGCGGGTAGGGTAGGATTAGGGTGGGTAGGGTAGGATTAGGATAGGGTGGGGGGGGTAGGATAGGGTGGGGTAGGGTAGGATAGGGTGGGGTAGGGTAGGATAGGGTGGGGTAGGGTAGGATAGGGTGGGGTGGGGTAGGAGTAGGGTATATATGTTGCAACCTCGCTCTCCAAACAAGGTGCATGAATTGAGGAGCAAATGGAAGTGAAAAGGAAATCCAGCAACTCTTGGAGGACAGTGGAAGTTGATAGTGCTTCTAAAAGTAAAACCAGCGGTTTGGCCCTTAGCTTCAAAAAACCAACACTCGACCCCACTGATGTCAACAACTACAGACCAGTATCCCTTCTTTCTTTTCTTTCCAAAACTATTGAGCGTGCCGTCTTTAGCCAACTCTCTTGCTATCTCTCTCAGAATGACCTTCTTGATCCAAACCAATCAGGTTTCAGGACTGGTCATTCAACTGAGACTGCTCTTCTCTGTGTCACGGAGACTCTCCGCACTGCTAAAGCTAACTCTCTCTCCTCTGCTCTTGTCCTTCTAGACCTGTCTGCTGCCTTTGATACTGTGAACCATCAGATCCTCCTCTCCACCCTCTCCGAGATGGGCATCTCCGGCGCGGCTCACTCCTGGATTGCGTCCTACCTGACCGGTCGCTCCTACCAAGTGGCGTGGCGGGAAGCTGTCTCCGCACCACGTGCTCTCACCACTGGTGTCCCCCAGGGATCGGTTCTGGGCCCTCTCCTTTTCTCCCTATACACCAAGTCACTTGGCTCTGTCATATCCTCACATGGTCTCTCCTATCATTGCTACGCTGACGATACACAACTAATCTTCTCCTTTCCCCCTTCTGATAACCAGGTGGCGAATCGCATCTCTGCATGTCTGGCAGACATATCAGTATGGATGACGGATCACCACCTCAAGCTGAACCCTGGCAAGACGGAGCTGCTCTTCCTCCCGGGGAAGGACTGCCCGTTCCATGATCTCGCCATCACGGTTGACAACTCCGCTGTGTCCTCCTCCCAGAGTGCGAAGAGCCTAGGCGTGACCCTGGACAACACCCTGTCGTTCTCCGCCAACATCAAGGCGGTGACCCGCTCCTGCAGGTTCATGCTCTACAACATTCGGAGAGTGCGACCCTGCCTTACACAGGAAGCGGCGCAGGTCCTGGTCCAGGCACTTGTCATCTCCCGTCTGGACTACTGCAACTCGCTGTTGGCTGGGCTCCCTGCCTGTGCCATTAAACCCCTACAACTCATCCAGAATGCCGCAGCCCGTCTGGTGTTCAACCTTCCCAAGTTCTCTCACGTCACCCCCCTCCTCCGCACACTCCACTGGCTTCCAGTTGAAGCTCGCATCCGCTACAAGACCATGGTGCTTGCCTATGGAGCAGTGAGGGGAACGGCACCTCTGTACCTTCAGGGTCTGATCAGTCCCTACACCCAAACGAGGACATTGCGTTCATCCACCTCTGGCCTGCTGGCTCCCCTTCCTCTGCGGAAGCACAGCTCCCGCTCAGCCCAGTCAAAACTGTTCGCTGCTCTGGCACCCCAATGGTGGAACAAGCTCCCTCACGACGCCAGGACAGCGGAGTCACTCACCACCTTCCGGAGACATTTGAAACCCCACCTCTTTAAGGAATACCTGGGATAGGATAAAGTATTCCTTCTAACCCCCCCCCCCCCCCCCCCCAAATTGTAAAGTGGTTATCCCACTGGCTATAGGGTGAACGCACCAATTTGTGAGTCGCTCTGGCTAAGAGCGTCTGCTAAATGACGTTAATGTGCCCTTGAGCAAGGCACTTAACCCTAATTGCTCCTGTAAGTCGCTCTGGTTAAGAGCGTCTGCTAAATGACTAAAATGTAAATGTAAATGTAAGCTTTGATCAGGGTTTCTTCTCAAAACTCTCTCTGGCCTGTTCCCTTGGCTAATTGTGTGGATTGATGTAGATCCTATATAAAGACCCGCTAAAGGAGTGAAGTCCAGGACTGAGCCAAACACAACCTCAACATGTTGTTTTAGTGTTTCTAGTCTGTAGTAATGAATTACTTTAAACCATGACACAAACTGGGGAAGTTCAGAAGTCAATGAGTTTTGGGGATGTCATTTCTCCAACACAAACACAGAACCTGAGAGTTTTGGTAGTTGAGGGGAGAAAAGGATTGATAGATAGTGTGGAGCAGGGTACTCTAATAAGTACTGTTACAGTAGTGTGGGTGGGTGTGTGTCTGTGTCTGTGTTTGTGTGTGTGTATTTTAGGACAAGATATTGTAACAAGTACTGTATCTTTAGGACAAAGTTCTGTAACAAGTACTGTATTTTTAGGACAAGATACTGTAACAAGTACTGTATCTTTAGGACAAAATACTGTAACAAGTACTGTATTTTTAGGACAAGATATTGTAATAAGTACTGTATTTTTAGGACAAGGTACTGTAACATCAGCTGGAGTGATAATAGAACGTTTCTAAATAAACAATGTTCTCCCCTTTCATTCATTAATTCATTCGTTCATTCGTTCATTCATGATCTGCTCACATATTTCATCTATCAGACAGAATAGAGTGGAACATTTTAGCCTGATCAGATTACATGCGGTCTTTATCAGACCACTGAACAGGAGAGAGACCAGTGACATGAATGACACACCATTGATATGGCTGTGTGGTAATGAAAGTCTCTCTGAGTCAGACTGCGAGCAGACGAAAAGCTCTCACTCACCAGAGAGAGGCCCTATTCCAGAGTTTAAAACGTCTCTTTCCAGTCCTGTCATCCATCCATGGTGAGAGGTAGCAGAGAGGTATGTGCGTTCACATACGAGAGAGAGAGAGAGAGAGCGATAAAGATTCAGTGATTTGAATTCAATGCAATAAGGAACTGCTGGGGAAAAAGGCACGTTGAACAATAGAGGAATTTGAAGTCCTGTGATGCCGAAGTGTGATAGGAGAGAGAATGTGAAAACACTTTACCACACACCAGAGAGAGATCAGGTTTCAAATCAAATACTCCACAAAGAAAGACCACATACACTGTCGCTTTACAAGGTGTAGAGTCTGCCTGAGACTACAGGACTGTATGTTGGCCACTTTGGAAAAGTCTGAAAATGAACATTTACTGGAAATTAAAGTTATTAGTTCAGAGCTTGTTAAATTCGCCAGCTAGTTTCTGGGTGGCCTGTAGGCTTTTCTCACATCTCTTTAAACCAATCAATCTGAAGGAATAATAACCATCACAAACAAATAAGCTTTAAATTCATAAAGAACACAGTCAGGGGAAACGTCTGCAATTGCACCATATTCCCTATATAGTTCTCTACTTTTGACCAGAGCTTTTTTGCGTGCCCTACATTTGCACACACTGTATATAGATTTTCTATTGTGTTTTTGACTGTACGTTTTGTTTATCCCATTTGTAACTCTGTGTTGTTGTTGTTTTTTTCCGCACTGCTTTGCTTTATCTTGGCCAGGTCGCAGTTGTAAATGAGAACTTGTTCTCAACTGGCTTACCTGGTTAAATAATGGTGAAATAAAAATATAAAAAAGTTTATTAATAAAACCCATCATTGGATGTTTCGGTAGTTGGGTTTTTCAGCTGACTTAAGTTGTAAATACACACTGAGTATACAAAACATTAAGAACACCTGCTCTTTCCATGACATAGACTGACCAGGTGAATCCAGCTGAAAGCTATGATCCCTTATTGATGTCACTTGTTAAATCCACTTAAATCAGTGTAGATGAAGGGGAGGAGACAGGGGAAAAAATGCATTTTAAGCCTTGAGACAATTGAGACATGGATTGTGTATGTGCCATTCAGAGGGTGAATGGACAAGACAAAACATTAAAGTACCTTTTAACGGGGTATGGTAGTATGTGCCAGGCGCACCAGTTTGTGTCAAGAACTGCAACGCTGCTGGGTTTTTAATGTGCAACAGTTTCCCTTGTGTATCAATTTCTTCAGCAGCATATTTTTTTATGGTCTAAAGTATTGAGAAAGAAATAAAACAAGTAATCATTTACCCAGACCTTTAAATGTAAGTTTGCAGACTTGATGAATTAGGGTGGGTAATGAAGACTTGATGAATTAGGGTGGACAATGAAGACTTGATGAATTAGGGTGGGTAATGAAGACTTGATGAATTAGGGTGGGTAATGAAGACTTGATGAATTAGGGTGGGCAATGAAGACTTGATGAATTAGGGTGGGTAATGAAGACTTGATGAATTAGGGTGGGTAATGAAGACTTGATGAATTAGGGTGGGCAATGAAGACTTGATGAAGTAGGATGGGTAATGAAGAATTGATGAATTAGGGTGGGTAATGAAGAATTGATGAATTAGGGTGGGCAATGAAGACTTGACAGAGGTCATTTCCTCACGACCAATCTCTCTAATAGTAGCGGCCAACTCTTTCTGTTGTCGGGTGTTGAGAGCCGCCATGTTCCCACAGGTGAATTGTGAACGGACAGAATGGGGGAGAAGTAGACCTGCTATTATTCCTTGTAATAAAGTGAACGTCCCACACCTTAACGTGATGATATATGTTGACAATTATTTGAAAATAAGTCAGTTAATTCATAGTTATTTTATTATAATAATATGCCATTTAGCAGACGCTTTATCCAAAGCGACTTATAGTCATGTGTGCATACATTTTTACGTATGGGGTGGTCCCGGGGATCGAACCCACTACCCTGGCGTTACAAGCGCCGTGCTCTACCAATTGAGCTACAGAGCAAAGGAAAAGGTGTGGCTTTTCAATGCATGCCACCGGAACAGGATGCTTTACGTCATTTCTTGCCAACTTCTTTTTACGGAATTGTCATGCCACACATGGATTCCGTAAGAGAGAGCAGAGACAGGCTGGCTAAAGTAAGGCCAAACACTCACACAATACACGCAGTTCCTCCATCGCCTCAACATCCTTCAACAAAAACCTCCAACAAACTTCAACAAACTTCAGCATCAAGCCGAGGTCCTATAGCACCCCAAGGTGTTTATGTTGAACAGCTTTTTGGATGCTTTGAACAATGAAACCCAGTGTGCTGCAGCAGGAACAGGACGGTGTGAAGCCACTCCTTAAATAAGCCTTAAAGTCTGGAGAGTTTGTTCTGAGTCCCAAATGGAACCCTATTCATTATACAGTGCACTACTTTTGACCAGGGCCCAGAGGGTATAGGGTGACATTTGAGACGCAGACTTTGTGGTGGCACAGGCCCTTCTCGGAAGGCATGCATTGGGTTCAGGGATATCGCTGGCTGCTAGCGCTACAGGTCCTCTCACACTGCCAAGCAAAGCAAGGGGAATTAGGACAGTTTAACACAGACCAACGTCTTTACTGTACACTCTTAGAAAAAATGGTGCAACCTAGAACCTAAAAGGGTTCTACGGCTGCCCCATAGGAGAACCCTTTTTGGTTCCAAGTAGAACCCTTTTGGTTCCAGGTCGAACCCTTTTCAGTTTCCATGTAGAACCCGTTCCACAAAGTGTTCTATACTAAACAAAAATATAAACACAACATTTAACAATTTCAATGATTTTACTGAGTTACAGTTCATTTAAAATCAGACAATTGAAATAAATTCATTAGGCCCTAATCTATGGATTTCACATGACTGGGCAGGGGCACAGCCAAGAGTGGGCCTGGGAGGGCATAGGCCCACCCATTTGGGAGCCAGGCTCACCCACTGGGGAGCCAGGCCAAGCAAATCAGAATAAGTTTTTCCCCACAAAAGGGCTTTATTATAGGAACAAATACCCCTCAGTTTCATCAGCTCTCCAGGTGGCTGGTTTCAGACGATCCCGCAGGAGAAGAAGCCAGATGTGGAGGTCCTGGGCTGGCATGGTTACACGTGGTCTGCGGTTGTGAGGCCGATTGGACGTACTGATACATTTTCTAAAACGAAGTTGGAGGCGGCTTATGGTAACAGCTCTGGTGGACATTCCTGCAGTCAGCATGCCAATTGGACGCTCCCTCAATACTTTAGGCATCCGTGGCATTGTGTTGTGTGACAAAATGGCACATTTTAGAGTGGCCTTTTATTGTCCCCAGCACAAGGTGCACCTGTGTAATGATCATGATGTTTAATCAGCTTCTTGATATGCCACACCTGTCAGGTGGATGGATTATCTTGGCAAAGGAGAAATGCTCACTAACAGGGATGTAAACAGATTTGTGCACAACATTTGAGAGAAATAAGCTTTTTGTGCGTATGGAAACTTTCTGGGATCTTTTATTTCAGCTCATGAAACATGGGACCAACACTTAACATGTTGCGTTTATATTTTGGTTCAGTGAAAGGGTTCTACCTGGAACCAAAAATGGTTCTCTTATGGGGACAGCCGAAGACCCCCTTTTTGGAAAACCTATTTTCTAAGAGTGTAGGCAATGAAAGAGAAATCAAGGGTATAATCCTGTAAAAGTTTAGCAGTTTTCAGAAAAATAAACAGCATATCACACTGCATTTTAACGTCAGATTCATTTGAGATTCTTTACCATGTTATGTCTTACTCTTATTCGATTTTGTAAAATAATCACTTTGAAGAAACAGGAATACCAGAGCAAACATGAGTCTGTAGCAGCAGCGGTAGTAGTTTTAGAGACCTGTAGAGAATGTCTAGCCTGGTTCCAGATCTATTTGTACTGTATAGCCAAATCTTATGGTTGTGTCCACCATGCTAGAATACCCAAGGGTGGGTGGCTGGATAAAAAAAAATGTTCTTCCCAATTTCGTGATATCCAATTGGTAGTTACGATCTTGTCTCATCGCTGCCACTCCCCAACGGACGAGAGAGAGAGAGAGAGAGAGAGAGAGAGAGAGAGAGAGAGAGAGAGAGGGAGGCGAAGGTTGAGAGTCATGCATCCTCCGAAACATGACCCCACCATGTCGCGCTGCATTTTAACACACTGCTCGCGTAGGAGTCACTAGAGCACGATGAGCCAAGGAAATCCCCCTTCCCAAACCCTTCCCAAACCCTTCCCTAACCCTTCCCTAACCCTTCCCAAACCCTTCCCAAACCCTTCCCTAACCCTTCCCTAACCCGGACGACACTGGGCCAAAGGTGTGCCGCCCCATGAGGCTCCTGGTCACGGCCGACTGTGACACAGCCTAGGATTGAACCTGAGGCTGTAGAACTCAACACTGGGTGACTCTATCAGAAGACAAAAACAAAGACAGCGGGTGTTTCTCAATATGCATAATACCGTGCTCCACACTCTCATGCAACAAGTGCATTCTCCGAGGACGTTCTCTTGAGTCTGTTCTTGTGAGGACGAGAGTGTGGAGAACGCATAAAATATTCAATTTGAGAAGCACTCCCCCCTACTGTGTTACCTCACGCTATATGTGAATCATAATAATGTAGCTACCCAGATAGTTTTATAGGCAGAAATGACCTAAAACTAATGTTATGCAAGATGGATGTCAATTATTCATGTGTAGCTAGCTAACAATTCTTTGTGGCTATCTGGCTAGCTAACAGTAGTAGTTAGCTAACAGTAGTAGTTAGCTAACAGTAGTAGCTAGCTAACAGTAGTAGTTAGCTAACAGTAGTAGTTAGCTAACAGTAGTAGCTAGCTAACAGTAGTAGCTAGCCAGTTCGCCCTATTGACTTACTATTGTCTTGCGATCTACGAACACTACAGTGGGTATTGTAGGCAGGTAGACATGCCCAAATTAACACAGAATGTATTTATTAACGTATCAAGATAAAATACTGTAGTCAGGCAACATGAGATGTGAATAGGCAACATTTCATTCCGAAGTCGAGTGTATTTTCTCTCACTTCGGCTCAAAATAACGGCCGCCATTGATTTCAAGATTATTATTTGTTTCATTTTTTACGTGGTTCAAAATATGTACAAACGTAGTACGCATTCGAGAAGTGCCCTCCGTGCTCCGTTTTTCATACTTTGATTTGAACTCATACTTCGACCCTCCCGTGCTACAATTTGCGTGCTCGGAGCACGGTAGTATTCATTCTGAGAAACAGCCCAGTCTGTAGGTCTGTTACTCCTCAGCACTCTTCACCTTCTATCTGTGTCCCTCCACCCCATCCCTCCTTCCCTCTGCCCCATCCCTCCGCCCCATCCCTCCTTCCCTCTGCCCCATCCCTCCGCCCCATCCCTCCTTCCCTCTGCCCCATCCCTCCACCCCATCCCTCCTTCCCTCTGCCCCATCCCTCCGCCCCATCCCTCCTTCCCTCTGCCCCATCCCTCCGCCCCATCCCTCCTTCCCTCTGCCCCATCCCTCCACCCCATCCCACCTTCTCTCTGCCCCATCTCCCCATCCCTCTATCGCTCCATCCCTCTATCGCTCCATCCCTCCGCCCCATCCCTCCTTCCCTCTGCCCCATCCCTCCGCCCCATCCCTCCTTCCCTCTGCTCCATCCCTCCGCCCCATCCCTCCTTCTCTCTGCCCCATCCCTCCGCCCCATCCCTCCTTCCCTCTGCCCCATCCCTCCGCCCCATCCCTCTATCGCTCCATCCCTCCGCCCCATCCCTCCTTCCCTCTGCCCCATCCCTCCGCCCCATCCCTCCTTCCCTCTGCCCCATCCCTCCGCCCCATCCCTCCTTCCCTCTGCCCCATCCCTCCGCCCCATCCCTCTATCGCTCCATCCCTCCGCCCCATCCCTCCTTCCCTCTGCCCCATCCCTCCGCCCCATCCCTCCTTCTCTCTGCCCCATCCCTCCGCCCCATCCCTCCTTCCCTCTGCCCCATCCCTCCACCCCATCCCTCTATCGCTCCATCCCTCCTTCTCTCTGCTCCATCCCTCTATCGCTCCATCCCTCTATCGCTCCATCCCTCTATCGCTCCATCCCTCTATCTCATCCCTCTATCTCACCTCTGTATCCCATCTTTCCTCAACTACCCTCTGAGCTACGGAAAGAGGCATCGACTTGCTTCCCAACAATGCAGTTAAATAATTAAACAAAGCCAGAGCTACACACCATCAAATCCAGAGTAGTAGTTTAAACGATTGTCCTAAAATAGTAAGACAAGTCCTACAAACTCGATTTTTAAAACAAATAAAACTTGTTTTGATCTAGTCCATCATGAGTCTTTAGCTATGTCCATGTCTCAGAAACATACGTACATGAATACCAGTGGTACTACACAATGCAGGACACAACATTTGAGTACTAACCTCAGCTTTCAACTCTTGGAAGTAAAAGTTCCAAATAACATGAGTTATGTCATCCTGTGGCTGTCCCCTACAGGCACCCTTAGTTCAGTGTGTTTGTAGATCTAAATGAAAAGAACAGCTTCTCAGAACAATTCCTGTGGATGATGATCATTTGAAGCCCTATACCTAGATATGTCATTTTCTCTCCTTTCATAGTGCTGAGGTATTTGCCGGTCAAATGAGAGTTGGCCCCAGGTGAAGACATAAAGCCTAATTCCAGGTGCACCAACCACGGCTCTGGGTTTCAGGGTCAAAGGTGACAGTTCAGGAGAGTTCAACTCTTTTTCATAAATCACTGAGGATGTTTTGACAAGGTTTTACTACATACTGTAGTTGTATGATACTCTGAACGACGTACTGCAAACCAGGCCTCAAGCAGGGGAGGGTGGATTGGACTCTGCTGACATGTGGGGATGTAATGCCACTTGCTCTCTAATCTAGCGCTCAGTCATGTTAACAATGTGTTGATATTTATATCTTGAGGGTGGGAAATTCTGGGCTTTTTTCTTTCTTTATTCTCTCTGCACCATTTCCAGGCTTCACCCTCCCTTAGACTAGGGTAGTGAACAACACCCTCCCTTAGACTAGGGTAGTGAACAACACCCTCCCTTAGACCAGGGTAGTGAACAACACCCTGCCTTAGACCAGGGTAGTGAACAACACCCTGCCTTAGACCAGGGTAGTGAACAACACCCTCCCTTAGACTAGGGTAGTGAACAACACCCTCCCTTAGACTAGGGTAGTGAACAACACCCTCCCTTAGACCAGGGTAGTGAACAACACCCTGCCTTAGACCAGGGTAGTGAACAACACCCTCCCTTAGACCAGGGTAGTGAACAACACTCTCCCTTAGACCAGGGTAGTGAAACAACACCCTCCCTTAGACCAGGGTAGTGAACAACACCCTCCCTTAGACCAGGGTAGTGAACAACACCCTCCCTTAGACCAGGGTAATGAACAACACCCTCCCTTAGACCAGGGTAGTGAACAACACCCTCCCTTAGACCAGGGTAGTGAACAACACCCTACCTTAGACAAGGGTAGTGAACAACACCCTCCCTTAGACCAGGGTAGTGAACAACACCTTGCCTTAGACCAGGGTAGTGAACAACACCCTCCCTTAGACCAGGGTAGTGAACAACACTCTCCCTTAGACCAGGGTAGTGAACAACACCCTCCCTTAGACCAGGGTAGTGAACAACACCCTCCCTTGGACCAGGGTAGTGAACAACACCCTGCCTTAGGCCAGGGTAGTGAACAACACCCTCCCTTAGACCAGGGTAGTGAACAACACCCTCCCTTAGACCAGGGTAGTGAACAACACCCTCCCTTAGACCAGGGTAGTGAACAACACCTTGCCTTAGACCAGGGTAGTGAACAACACCCTCCCTTAGACCAGGGTAGTGAACAACACTCTCCCTTAGACCAGGGAAGTGAACAACACCCTCCCTTAGACCAGGGTAGTGAACAACACCCTGCCTTAGACCAGGGTAGTGAACAACACCCTCCCTTAGACCAGGGTAGTGAACAACACCCTCCCTTAGACCAGGGTAGTGAACAACACCCTGCCTTAGACCAGGGTAGTGAACAACACCTTGCCTTAGACCAGGGTAGTGAACAACACTCTCCCTTAGACCAGGGTAGTGAACAACACCCTCCCTTAGACCAGGGTAGTGAACAACACCCTCCCTTAGACCAGGGTAGTGAACAACACCCTCCCTTAGACCAGGGTAGTGAACAACACTCTCCCTTAGACCAGGGTAGTGAACAACACTCTCCCTTAGACCAGGGTAGTGAACAACACCCTCCCTTAGACCAGGGTAGTGAACAACACTCTCCCTTAGACCAGGGTAGTGAACAACACCCTCCCTTAGACCAGGGTAGTGAACAACACCCTCCCTTAGACCAGGGTAGTGAAACAACACCCTGCCTTAGACCAGGGTAGTGAACAACACCCTCCCTTAGACCAGGGTAGTGAAACAACACCCTGCCTTAGACCAGGGTAGTGAACAACACCCTCCCTTAGACTAGGGTAGTGAACAACACCCTCCCTTAGACCAGGGTAGTGAACAACACCCTCCCTTAGACCAGGGTAGTGAACAACACCCTGCCTTAGACCAGGGTAGTGACCAACACCCTCCCTTAGACCAGGGTAGTGAACAACACCCTCCCTTAGACCAGGGTAGTGAACAACACCCTCCCTTAGACCAGGGTAGTGAACAACACCCTCCCTTAGACCAGGGTAGTGAACAACACCCTCCCTTAGACCAGGGTAGTGAACAACACTCTCCCTTAGACCAGGGTAGTGAACAACACCCTCCCTTAGACCAGGGTAGTGAACAACACCCTCCCTTAGACCAGGGTAGTGAACAACACCCTCCCTTAGACCAGGGTAGTGAACAACACCCTCCCTTAGACCAGGGTAGTGAACAACACCCTCCCTTAGACCAGGGTAGTGACCAACACCCTCCCTTAGACCAGGGTAGTGAACAACACCTTGCCTTAGACCAGGATAGTGAACAACACCTTGCCTTAGACCAGGGTAGTGAACAACACCCTCCCTTAGACCAGGGTAGTGAACAACACCCTCCCTTAGACCAGGGTAGTGAACAACACCCTCCCTTAGACCAGGGTAGTGAACAACACCCTCCCTTAGACCAGGGTAGTGAACAACACCCTCCCTTAGACCAGGGTAGTGAACAACACCCTCCCTTAGACCAGGGTAGTGAACAACACCCTCCCTTAGACCAGGGTAGTGAACAACACCCTCCCTTAGACCAGGGTAGTGAACAACACCCTCCCTTAGACCAGGGTAGTGAACAACACCCTCCCTTAGACCAGGGTAGTGAACAACACCCTCCCTTAGACCAGGGTAGTGAACAACACCCTCCCTTAGACCAGGGTAGTGAACAACACCCTCCCTTAGACCAGGGTAGTGAACAACACCCTCCCTTAGACCAGGGTAGTGAACAACACCACGTCAGTGAGAGCGTGATGGTAAGTCAAAGAGACACAGAGACCAAGACACTGAAGTCTGAGTCTGTGAGCAGACGTGGCTGTCTGTCATTTTCCTTCTATTGTGTGATGGCATGTCCAAGTCTACAGGACTATATCACTGCTACCACTACATGTCTACGGGACTATATCACTGCTACCACTATATGTCTACGGGACTATATCACTGCTACCACTATATGTCTACGGGACTATATCACTGCTACCACTACATGTCTACGGGACTATATCACTGCTACCACTACATGTCTACGGGACTATATCACTGCTACCACTATATGTCTACGGGACTATATCACTGCTACCACTATATGTCTACGGGACTATATCACTGCTACCACTATATGTCTACGGGACTATATCACTGCTACCACTATATGTCTACGGGACTATATCACTGCTACCACTATATGTCTACGGGACTATATCACTGCTACCACTATATGTCTACGGGACTATATCACTGCTACCACTATATGTCTACAGGACTATATCACTGCTACCACTATATGTCTACGGGACTATATCACTGCTACCACTACATGTCTACGGGACTATATCACTGCTACCACTATATGTCTACGGGACTATATCACTGCTACCACTATATGTCTACGGGACTATATCACTGCTACCACTATATGTCTACGGGACTATATCACTGCTACCACTATATGTCTACGGGACTATATCACTGCTACCACTATATGTCTACAGGACTATATCACTGCTACCACTATATGTCTACAGGACTATATCACTGCTACCACTATATGTCTACAGGACTATATCACTGCTACCACTACATGTCTACGGGACTATATCACTGCTACCACTATATGTCTACGGGACTATATCACTGCTACTATGTTAATAGCGTTGGGCCAGTAACCGGAAGGTCGCTGGTTAGAAAAATCTGCCATTCTGCCCTTGAGGAAGGCAGTTAACACCCAACAACTGTTCCCCTAGCGCCGATGACATCAAAACAGCTAGCTAACCCACCTCCTGCTACGGCTAACAGCTAGTTAACCCCTGCTATGGCTAAAATCTAGCTAACCCAGCCCCTGCTATGGCTAACAGCTAGCTAACCCAGCCCCTGCTATGGCTAACAGCTAGCTAACTCAGCCCCTGCTACGGCTAACAGCTAGCTAACCCAGTCCCTGCTATGGCTAACAGCTAGCAAACCCAGCCCTGCTACGGCTAACAGCTAGCTAACCCAGCTACTCACTTAACATGGCTTATGAATACAGATGCCAAAGACAAACCTAATTGCCTGTGAAAAATAATAAAACATTTCAAAGTAAACATTGAGGCTGTCAGCCACTGTCAGCAATTACTTACCCCACAAATATTTAAATGTGTGGTTTGATCTGAGAGGCTTGTGATCTGCTGAACAGCTGTAGGAATGTATATAGACTGCCTCCCAAATAGCATACTATTCCCTACATAGTGCACTACTTTGTGCCCATGGGCCATGGTAAAAAGTAGTGCACTATATACAGATGTAGGATCTTAATTTGAACACTATTTTGTTGCTGAGAATGTTCCTGCACGGCACTGCCGATGAGCTTCATGATTTACATGAATTCACTGAAAATCCGCACTAACACACGGATCTTTTAAGTTTATTGCACTATTTCATGTAGCCTACTTTTGTCCAGCTAATCACCTAACCACTGATCAAGCAACATTATGGACTAAACAATCAAATCCTGTTGGTGCAGGATTATTTTGCTGTGACAATACTGGTCAAATTAAGATCCAACATCGGTAGGGAATAGGGTGCCATTTGGGACGCACATATTAGCTCCGCCTCCCGTTGCTTGAAGAAACTGTAGTGCCGGCAGAAATGGAGCCCTCAACAATATATAAACATATCAATTCATTAAAGAATGAGTGCTGTGTGTGTGTATGGTTAAAATTATAGGGAACATGGATTCAGATTGTAGTATTGGGTTACTCTGTTAGGGAGGTAGGGGTGGTATACAGAAGATAGCCCTATTTCATAAAGACCAAGTCCATATTATGGAACAACAGCTCAAATAAATGAACAAACAGAAATGACAGTCCATCATTACTTTAAGACATGAAGGTCAGTCAATACGGAACATTTCAAGAACTTTGAACGTTTCTTCAAGTGCAGTCGCAAAAACCATCAAGCGCTATGATGAAACTGGCTCTCATGAGGACCACCACAGGAAAGGAAGACTCAGTTACCTCTGCTGCAGAGGATAAGTTCATTAGAGTTACCCGCCTCAGAAATTGCAGCCCAAATAAATGCTTCACAGAGTTCAAGTAACAGACACATCTCAACATCAACTGTTCAGAGGAGACTACGTGAATCAGGCATTCATGTCTAATTGCTGCAAAAAAAAACACTATTAAAGGACACCAATAAGAAGAAGAGACTTGCTTGGGCCAAGAAACACGAGCAATGGACATTAGACCAGTGGAAATCTGTCCTTTGGTCTGATGAGTCCAAATTTGAGATTTTTGGGTCCAACCGCCATGTCTTTGTGAGAAGCAGAGTAGGTGAACGGATGATCTTCGCATGTGTGGTTCCCACCGTGAAGCATGGAGGAGGAGGTGTCATCTCCCGAGTGGCGCAGTGGTCTAAGGCACTGCATTGCAGTGCTAGCTGTGCCACTAGAGATCCTGGTTCGAATCCAGGCTCTGTCATAGCCGGCCGCGACTGGGAGACCCATGGGGCGGCGCACAATTGGTCCAGGGTAGGGGAGGGAATGGCCGGCAGGGATGTAGCTCGGTTGGTAGAGCATGGCGTTTGCAATGCCAGGGTTGTGGGTTTGATTCCCACGGGGGGCCAGTATAAAGAATGTATGCACTAACTGTAAGTTGCTCTGGAGCGTCTGCTAAATGACTAAAATGTAAATGGTGTGGGGGTGCTTTGCTGGTGACACTATCAGTGATTTACTTAGAATTCAAAGCACACTTAACCAGCATGGCTACCACAGCGATATGCCATCCCATCTGGTTTGCACTTAGTGGGACTATCATTTGTTTTTCAACAGGACAATGACCCAACACACCTCCAGGCTGTGTAAGGTCTATTTTACCAAGAAGGAGTGCTGCAGCAGATGACCTGGCCTCCACAATCACCCGACCTCAACCAAATTGAGATGAGTTGGACCGCAGAGTGAAGGAAAAGCAGCCAACAAGTGCTCAGCATATGTGGGAACTCCTTCAAGACTGTTGGAAAAGCATTCCAGGTGAAGCTGGTTGAGAGAATGCCAAGAGTGTGCAAAGCTGTCATCAAGGCAAAGGGTGGCTATTTGAAGAACCTCAAATATAAAATATATTTTGATTTGTTTAACACTTTTTTGTCTTCACTATTATTCTACAATGTAGAAAACAGTAAAAATAAAGAAAAACCCTTGAATGAGTAGGTGTGTCCAAACTTTTGACTGGTACTGTATATATATATATATATATATATATACATACAGTATATACGGTATATTGAACACAATGCAATACCAACAATATATAAATGAATGTGAATTCTACATACAGTAAAGAACAAGAAGCTGTTGAAGCTCCCAATTCACTGCTTTGTTGACAACGTTTCTACACAGAGTACAACACATTTGTTACATCAGTTTCTTGTTAAAAAGCTCCAATCCATCTCACAAATGTTCACTGTTGAGTTAAACGTTATCGGCAAGTTAACCGAACTGAAAGAAAATCTCATTAAACAAGGAATTTGTATTTTAATTAAACAAGGATGAAAGCTAACTAACTCATTTGCTAATAACTAGAGAACACCAGACATCTCAGGTCTGTTGTTGCCCATACATCTGTCCTGTCCCCAGACCATGCATCTGGCTTGTCCCCAGACCATACATCTGGCTTGTCCCCAGGGCTATATCACTGCTACTCCCCCTCTCCCTCCCGTGCTGCTGATCTGTTGATTAATTTAATATAATCTAATTGATTCACTGTGTGAATGAATCTGGAAATAAATGAAAGCCGAAACAGTTTAGGTGAAAATGTAAATCATGGTAGATACAGTGCCTTACTAAATTATTCATCCCCCTTGGCGTTTTTCCTATTTTGTTGCATTACAAACGGTAATTTAAATTGTTTTTTTTATTTGGATTTCATATAATGGACACACATAAAATAGTCCAAATTAGTGAAATGAAAAAAATAACTTGTTTCAAAGAATTCTAAAAAATAAAATCGGAAAAGTGGTGCATGCATATGTATTCACCCCTTTGCTATGAAGCCCCTAAATAAGATCTGGTGCAACCAATTACCTTCAGAAGTCACATAATTAGTTAAATAAAGACCCCCTGTGTGCATTCTAAGTGTCACATGATCTCAGTATATATATACACCTGTTCTGAAAGGCCCCAGAGTCTGCAACACCACTAAGCAAGGGGCACCACCATGAAGACCAAGGAGCTCTCCAAACAGGTCAGGGACAAAGTTGTGGAGAACTACAGATCAGGGTTGGGTTCTAAAAAAAATATCAGAAACTTTGAACATACTTTGAACATCCCACGGAGCACCATTAATTATAAAAAAATTGAAAGAATATGGCACCACAACAAACCTGCCAAGAGAGGGCCGCCCACCAAAACTCACGGACCAGGCAAGGAGGGCATTAATCAGAGAGGCAACGAAGAGACCAAAGATAACCCTGGTGTTTTGTAAATCAAATGGTACAAACCCCCCAACAAATCAATTTTAATTCCAGGTTGTAAGGCAACAAAAAAGGAAAGATGCCAAGGGGGGTGAATCCTTTCACAAGCCACTGTAGAGCTGTGGTTTTCTGATTAAATAATATTCAGTATTTGGTATGTATCTAAGCAACAATGCAAATACAACATTCTAAAGTAAATCCTACTAAAATCATAAATTCATGCCCTTTACTTTAAGTGCTCCTCTTGTGTCAAAGATAATGGAGACGGAGATAGGAAGTAGCTGGATCCAGTTCAAACTGACTCACAGAGCTTAGTATACCATCAACCACAGGATCATTCCTTTCTGCATTTCAACATTTATTTATTTCTGCATACTTTACATTGCTGAACAGTATTTTAATTTATTGCCAGCTACAATCAGCTCCATCCAATCCAGCAGTACCAAACCCTTCTCTCTGGCATACACTGTAGGTCAGTCAGCTACCCTACCAACTAAACCAGGGCCAGTTAGTTAAAGCGGCAATCAGCAGTTGAAACAATAACAAAGCGTCTTCCCCGCCCATGTTTTCGGTAAAAAGCTGAGGGATGAGGCTGGAAAAATGTAACCTCTCTCAAATTCATAGACAGCTATGGATGCAAGGACTGACCATCCATGAAATCAACATTATAGCTACATATGTACATTATAGCTACACAACTGATGGGGTACGACAGTTCAACTAAGCTCTTGTGGCGTTTATAAGTTATATTCTTCAAGAATCAATGGGTGCATATCATTAATTTATAAGTCAAAAAATTGATGTAGCAACTACAGATTGCCCCTTTAAGTTTGCAATAGAACACCAGACTAGTTCAGACTGATATAGAACACCAGGCTAGTTCAGACTGATATAGAACACCAGGCTAGTTCAGACTGATATAGAACACCAGACTAGTTCAGACTGATATAGAACACCAGACTAGTTCAGACTGATATAGAACACCAGACTAGTTCAGACTGATATAGAACACCAGACTAGTTCAGACTGATATAGAACACCAGACTAGTTCAGACTGATATAGAACACCAGACTAGTTCAGACTGATATAGTACACCAGACTAGTTCAGACTGATATAGAACACCAGACTAGTTCAGACTGATATAGAACACCAGACTAGTTCAGACTGATATAGAACACCAGACTAGTTCAGACTGATATAGAACACCAGACTAGTTCAGACTGATATAGAACACCAGGCTAGTTCAGACTGATATAGAACACCAGACTAGTTCAGACTGATATAGAACACCCACCAATGATAAACCCTAGTTCAGACTGATATAGGAACACCAGACTAGTTCAGACTGATATAGAACACCAGACTAGTTTCAGACTGATATAGAACACCCAGACTAGTTTCAGACTGATATAGAACACCAGACTAGTTCAGACTGATATAGAACCACCAGACTAGTTCAGACTATTAGAACACCAGACTAGTTCATATATAGAACACACCAGACTAGTTCAGACTGATA